>PVJX010002114.1:0-138320 GCA_004027295.1 Dolichotis patagonum | reverse complement strand
AACAACCTTGTATGGAATTGATCTGAGCAGGATGAGGAGGGCATTTCAAGTCTTCAAGACCAGACATTAGGGAAGCCAAGAATGGCTGTCATAGTGTCTCTCATTCTTCTCAAAACAGCTGTCCATACCTTAATATGTGTTGAACTTAAACAAGGCAAAGCAAGCTAAGATCACTTTGAACGAAAAGTGATAGTTTTGCATCATGACATTATGGAATCAGCACTGGGTATTGTAATGTCTCTTTTCCTTAAATGTAGTTGTTCATTTCAACATGTGTTGTATAGTTGGTTCTCGTAAACTGTTTATAAGCTGTACACATACATGAGTCTCTACACGTATATCTATCATTTCTATATTAGCAGGAAAAACAAAACAGAGCAAGATAAAACAATTCCTAGAAAAGCATGAGGCAGAAAAGTCACATAAAACCACAATACAAGGTGATCTACAACGGTTACCATGGTGTCTCAGCAGTGTATAACAACATTAATAAAAACGAAGCATTGGAGATATTATAAGACTTCAAAAGCAAGTAATAATCAAACCAGAGTGGGTATCTTAGTGAACCTTGTCATCTTCAGTGTAGTTGCCTATACACTTAGACTTGATGCTATCCATCATAACAAATTTAAATAAAATCAATCAATACAAAGTAGCAATCTAACAAACTAGATTCAAATAAGATCAGTCATAATAAGACAGTGTAAGTTATAAAGGGCTTCAGATTAAGTTGATAGGAAAATTAGGGATAATTACCATAATATGGCCTCTTATTTTTGGGATAGCTGACCATGTCCTCCTTTAAAAAAAAAAAAAGAAAAGCCTACTATAGTGTGTTCATGTGAGACTAATAGACTACTGATCAGAAAATCAGAATAGTGTGAGTGTGTGTGTGTGTGTGTGTGTGTGTGTATTCCCCCATCATACTTCAAGATCTATGGACAGTAGTGATCAATGACTAGCATATAAAGAGTTAAGGATCAACCTGAATGAATCTATATAATCAATAATAAAATTTGTAAAAACTTTGATTTCCTTTGTTTTTCTCTTATAAAAGTATATTATGGAAAGTATATATACTTTCTTATAAAAGTATATTATGGAAAAAATTCTGGATAATTAGGACATGACATATGTAATGCCAGGGAAATATTTGAACTTTAAAGTCAGATGTCTTGGGTTAGAGTACTAACTCCATCACTTATCAGCTGTAACCATGAACAAGTGTTTTAGCTATCTAATGCTATATAGCAAACCTCCCCAAAACTGAGTGGCTTATCACAGCAACATTTATTTTGCTCATGTATTGCATTCTGGGCATGTCTCAGTAGAGATATACTTTGTGTCCACTAAGTATTGGATTCAAAATCTGGGTGCTGGACTTTCCTGAAGTGTCAATCATGTCTCCTGCGGTGGAAGACTTAAACAGTTGAAACTGCTGAGACGTCTCTTTATCTTTATGTTTTTTTCA
Organism: Dolichotis patagonum; assembly: GCA_004027295.1. NCBI lineage: Eukaryota > Metazoa > Chordata > Mammalia > Rodentia > Caviidae > Dolichotis > Dolichotis patagonum. The sequence goes on along the minus strand of PVJX010002114.1, from coordinate 136,849 downwards.
CAAAGTCTCTACAGCATGGTTATTTCAGGGACATTAACTTTCTTACATATTGGCTCAGAGGTTCCCAAGTATGTGTCTCAAAAGAGGCAGAGCCAGGTGGAATCCATGTTGCCTTTTCTAATCTAGTCTTTGGAATCACACAGCATCCCTGCTGCCACATTCACTTTGTTAGCAGATGAGTGTATTTGTTGGCTTTCTATCACCATAATACAATATCGGAGGCAATTAACTTATAAAAAAATTTATATTGATTCACAGTCCTGGAGTCTAAACCAAAATTCAGTGTCCTAATTTCTTGGGGTCTTTGGCAAGCGAGCTTGTACATCATAGCAAAATTATGTGGCTGAGAAAACAATTTATATCAGGTGTTGAGAAGCAAAGGAAAAGAAAAAGAGACTGGAGTTCTTCAGTCCCCTTCAGTGGCACACTCCCAGTGACCCAAAGACCTCTCACAAGGCCTCACATCCCATTAGTGACACCCTGAGGACCAGCCTTTTAACACACGGACCCTTTGAGGACACTTACTGAAGCCATAGCAACGAAATCGCAAATGTTAACCTATATTCCAGGGGGGAGAAATCCATCTGTAAAAGGAGGATTGTCAGAGGATTTACGGACATGTTTTAAAGTCATCACAACAAGTAATATAACCTGTCTAAATCTAATTTGATTTGGGACAGATTACATCACTTTTGAGAGTATTACTATTCTCATTTGTAAAATAGGTGTGATAATTTGTTGTAAAAATTAAGTGAGAAAACATCGTGGAAGTTCTTGGAATATTTTTTAATGTATAAAGAAGTATTCAAAAATTGCTAATTATTCTTTGCTTTCTTGCTTCTTTTACCTTACTGAATTCTAGTTAATTATCATTTATTATGTTTCTGTAATTTAAGATAGTATAGGGTATGTGAAGAGGATTAATTGTGTTAAGTCCGTGGATCAACTCCCCATGATGAATATCACCATTATGCACTGCACACATGTACTAATAAAATATTAAAATTTTTAAAAAAGTATGAGTAATTTCTTATTCATATTTATTTTTCAAGTGAAACAACAAAGAAAAGTAGTTTCAATGGCAAGGAAGATATATGCACATGATTCATGAGTAATAAGTGATGCATGTATGCTTTGGGTAAATGGAGTAAAACTGTGGATGGCTAGAGATACCCCATATGGAGATCTTGTTTGGATGGTTCTGTGGGATGTTGTGTGACTTGTGTGTTTTTCTCTTGCAGTTTCTAAGGGAAGACCTCAATTATCATGATCCAACAGTGAAACACAGCACCTTCCATGGTGAGGATAAGCTTATCAGTGTGGAAGACCTGTGGAAGGCATGGAAGTCCTCAGAAGGTAATAGGCAATCCTGCCTGCTAGACCTCATTGTTAGAAGGTTTAGAGAAGAAAGAAGATGGGTAGTAATTTGGCCTTAAAAGGACATGAACATAAAATACTTAGTAAAAAATAAATTAGTGAAATGATTCTATGTATAGTCACTGAGTAAGACTGAATATAGTCACTGTGCTGGGAAGGGGGAAATTTCTCACACAAGAGTTGGAGTTGTCTTTCATCAGAATGCTTTTTGAATTCTAGCCTATCTCTGCTTCTCTTCTCATACCACCCCAGGAATCTCTCAGTTTCTGCTGCGTCATCTCCACAGATAAGGAGCTTGTCTCTTGAGGCAGTCCTTTTCTTTTGTAGCTCATCACTTAATTCCAGTTCTGCTATGTATGTGCTAGATGGTTAGAAGTACAGATGGGCTTTCTTCTGAGCCTCTTCTTTCCCAGGTTAAATAACCCTAGTTTTTGAAGAAAAAAATTTCTCAGCCTCTTCCTCATCTTGGTTTCCTGCCTATAAAGAATTTTATTAGACTGTTTCTTAGATCTCTGGAATTAAGCTGAACATAATGGCACACATCTGTAATTCCAGCACTCAGAAGGCTAAGGCAGGGGGATCACCGTGAGTTTAAGGGTAACCTGGGCTCCATAATGGGTTCAAGGCCAGCCTGAACCTCAAGGCAAGACCTTGTTTCAAAGAAAAAAAAATAGATCTCTGGAATTGAACACAGACTCTGAAATATAGTTTGATCCTCAGAGTTAGGTTGGATTGTTGACTTTTTCATTCTGGATCTTGTGCATCTGTTAATGCAACCTGTTTAGGTAGTAATATCTTTCGTAGTTATATCACTCTACTGACTCATTGATTTACTAATGAAAAATTTAGATCTTTTTCATATGCAAGTATAAAACTGCTAAAACATTACTACCATTTTTTCCTGGAGCATTTTCTTCAGAGTTCAAGTTGAAGAGCATGCCTAATTAGATGAGATTTGACAGGGAAGGGGAAAACAGGGCTTTAACTTCTTCCCCATTTATATCCATAGCTAGAGCTTCCTTTGATACCATTCAGATTGGAGGGTATTTTTCTCTTAGTGTAGGTCTTCATGCTAAGAAGGTTTAAACATAAATGATCATCAGCATTCCTGGTTTTTAGATGAGGAACCTTATACCTTGACTGATAAAGTTGCATGTTCATTGTTGTATGCTTAGTAGAGCCAAACTTAGACTTGGGTCTCCTGATCTCTAGGCCAGTACTTTTCCTTATCATCTTGGCTGAAAGCACTCTTCTGGTGGTAGAGGATACTACTTTTGTTAGGAATGAGGCAGTTGTCTATTTTTATTTAAACTTTACATAGGATCATAGAATTTTAGATCTGGAAGGGATCATCTATAATGGGGATGTAGAGAGCATTGGATTTGAAGCAGGAAGACCATAGTCTGATCCTGGTTCTGGCATGGATCAGCTGATGCTTCTTATTAACTCTATTTTATCAGTTTATTTTAAAAAATTTTTCAAAACTTTAAAAATATTTTCAAAACTTTAAAAATATTTGTCAGTTTAGAATAAGCATAAGGAAGCAGTAGCAGAGAGCTTTCTAGAAATCTTTATAAGCTGAGTTCTTTGTGTGTGTGTGTGTATGTGTGTGTTTTAAAAGCTTCAGAGCAAGTAAAGCTGTCTACTGATGAGAGACACAGGACTATCATGAGTTTGGAATTATACTTGAATTTCCAGGAAAAACCTTTCATCAGTTCCATTTAATTCTGGGTTTCTTCTGTAATAATATAAGGATAAGGCATTTGCTTTTTAAAAATAGTTTTATAAGTAGGAACTTAGAATGAAAGATGTGGGAAGAGCATTCCTAGCCTTTTCTGAAAGCTCATAGAGAAGTATCTGGGAAGGGAAAGTGACCAAGAGAAGGCAGAAATAGAGGGATTAAATCATAACACTAGAAAACAGCTCCAGGCATTTTTTCTGCTAAGAACTTTATTTTTGGACTCAGAAACTATTTGGAAGTCTTCCAGTGTATTCTGAGTTACAGGAAAATGGGAGACAATGAAGTGAGTTTTTTGGAGGAGAGGGTTCTTACTAGTCTTGAGAAGAGAAGAACATTTTAGTGCATAGTAATGTAGCTTACAGCTAAGAAGGAAGTGAAAAATATATATATAAAATCTATATATTTCCTTCCTTTTTAGGTTTTACTAACCATGTGTTATATCCAGTGGTTTGACAAACTAAAAGGCTTTTCTTGTGCATATTTTTACTAATAATTTGCCACATTATTCAGAGCAGGGCCCTAGTCTTTGTAGGGTAACAATTTCCAGAGCTGCAGAAAGCACATAATAATCTGGCACTAGCTCAAACTGGCTGTCCTGACTTTAGCTAGATGGTATCGCAGTGGTCATTTGTGTTTAGAATGTTAGCTAGCTAATGTCAGTCTCATCTCTGTGATTAGTGCAGTTAATATTTTCTGACCAGTGTTGGAAACCAATCTTTTCTCTGTCACTAAGGGCTGGGCAGAAAAGGCTGTTAATCTTTGTGTCAACCAACTCTGGACTTTAATAATAAAAACAGCAACTCAAAAATGATTCTGACATTTATGTAATATTTAATATGTGCCAGGCACTATTTTAAATGTTTTTCATATGGTAACTCATTTGTGTCTTACAAAAATCTTATGAACTATAGAGTCATTAGCTCCACTTACAAATGAGGGAAAGGAGGCCAAAAGAGAGATTAATTAAAACAGTATAGTATGAGTCTGTTACTAACTACTAAAGTTACTTTGTACTTTTCAATTAAGGGCGAAGTCCCCAACAAGTCTGCCTCTTCTTTGGATACCAGCCTTAAGCTTTGGGAATTTCCAGACCACCTGTACTTCTGACTGCAACTGGCTGCAAATACAGGAGTTCCCACAATCCCCTTAGGTTCTGTAATTTGTTAAAACTACTTATGAAAGTCAGGAAAGTCCTGCACTTATGATTAGTTACTCTAAAGCAGTGATAGTGAACCTATGGTATGTATGCTGCAGCCAGCTGTTTATTATCATTGAAAGCTCTAAAAGATTTGCTATCACTGCTTTAGAGGATACAAATTAGGACTGTTCAAAAGATGAGACCCACAGGCTGTGATGGGGAGGATTTTGAATGTGGTACTTTCGTGTCTTCTCTTGCTGGAATCAGGGTACATCACCTTCCCAACACATCAGTGTGTTTACCAATCAGAAAGCTTAAGCTAACTTTGATGTCCACTATTTTTATTAAGGTTTCATTACATAGGCATGATGGCTTGAATTACCAGCCAAATAACTGAACCCAATCTTTTGCTTCCTTTCCTTTTACAGTTTTGGGGTGGTATCATCTGGCCCAGAACCCCAGTCTGTAGTTGGTCTTTTTGGTGATGAGCCCCCATCCTGAGCCATCTCATTAGCATGAATTCAACTGTGATACAAGCAGCCCACCATGAGTAGGAAAGAGACTTCTATCACTGAAGGAACTCTAAGAATTTAGCTATTACATACCAGGAAGGTAGGACAAAGATCAGCCAAATTCTTAGTTCTACAACATTAAGAAATTAAATAAAGAAGAGCTAAACAAGTTGGGTTAAGAAACAGCTCATACTGAATACAATTCCTGGGATCCCAACTGCATAGACTAAGGGTTTGGCCTTTTCTAATTGGCTGTTCTCAGATGACTCTTCACTTTTTATCCCCAAATGTCTTGTTCCTTGACCAGATGTGGTTGTGCAGTCCTGCAACCTTAGTACTCTGGAGGCTGAGGCAGGAGGATTATGAATTTGAGGTCAGCTTGGGCATCATAGCAAGGACTTACCTAAAATTTAAAAAAAATTTTTAAAAGAATCAGGTGTGGTGGGTAGGGTTGAGATAAAGAATCAGTATGGCATGGTCTGGATCACAGGTTTATGTGAGTGGTGATGAGTGAGTGGGATTGTGTGCAAAGGGGCTTGAGAATCTGTAGTTTTCTCTAGAACCATGTGAGGTAGAGTGACATGGCAGTTCTTTAAAGAAAGAAATACCATGTATTTTTTGTAGAATATTTGAGAAATAGAATTGTTGTTTGAAGATTTTAGCTAGTAGAAACACTATCAGTATCCTTCACAATGAAGAGTGGGAGGCACTGACTTAAGGGAATTGTCCTCTAAAGTATGGCTTTCATTTCTTCTAAATAAAGTGCACCATTATTACTGTTTTGCCTTTTCTTCCCTGGGCACTAGATTTTAAGCAATGACATCTGCATATATACATATTTTTCCCTCTTCTCCCTCCCCATCCCTCTCTTCCCTCCCCATCCCTCTCCTCCCTACCCATCCATCTCTTCCTTTCCTTCCTTTCCTCTTTTTCTTTCCTTTCTTTCTTCCCAGATCATTCCTGCATAGTATCTCTAGTTCAGGGTTGAGGAGAAGTGGCGAAAGTAGACATCCATGTCTTATTTCTGATTTTACAGGGAAAACATTGTCTTTCACTATTAGATATGATATTGGCTATGAGTACTTTATAGAAACTTTTTATCAGGTTAAGGAAATTCCTTTCACTTCCTAGTTTGCTGAGATTTCTTACCAGGAATGAATGCTGTATTTAGCAAATGAATTTTCTTTGTTTACTGAGATGACTGCATACTTTTTCTATTCAGTTTATTAATATGGTGAATTATAGTAATTGAACTTTTTCCCTTTCTCTTCTGTCTTTTGTCTTTTGTCTCTTTCTTTTCCCCCAAGATGGCCTTAAACTTGTGCTGCTCCTCAGCTTCCTGAGTAGTGGGGTAACAGGCATGTGCTACCATACATACTCAGCTAGTTACTGATTTTGTTTATTATTTACATACTGAGAATGGAGCCAAGTCTGGTGGTGCACACCTGTAAGCATTTGGAGGCTGAGGCAGGATAGTGCTGCAAGTTCAAGGCCAGTCTGGAATATACAGTGAGAGTTCAAGACCAGCCTGAACTAGACACACAGTGAGACCCTGTCTCAAAACACCAAAACCAAAAAAAGAAAAAAAGGTCTTGCTAAATTGCCCATGCTGGGCTCAAACTTGTGATCCTCTTGCTTCCTGCTACTGAATAGCTGGGATTATAGATATGTAACACTGCACTTTGCTAGTTCTCTTGTGATGTGAGTTTGAAGTAGGTAAAGGCCTCATTTGGAGGCGCCACAGGTCCATTACAGGAAAGAGATACTCAGGAGCTCTTTTCTTATTGCTTAGTCTCTCCTTGGCAAGAGAAGAGATTGGCCAAGGCCCAGTGTCTGCCTTGGCACATCCCTGAGGTATCGCTATAGCTAAGTGTTAGGGAGTAATACTTACTCTTTCTTCTGCTGGCATGCCCTTATCCCAAGTGTCCACGTGGCTTGCACTTTCATTTTCTGCTCAAATATAACCTCATCGCAGAGACTTTCCTTTCCCTAAAAGCACAACTCCAGCAGATAACTATTGCTAGATTGTAAGGTACATGGAGGTAGGAACCTCTTTCTTTGTCACTGCTCTGTTCCTCATGCTTGGCATGGAATAGTACAAAAAAAAAATGTTTGATGGATGACAGGATCAGTATTTTACAGAAAGGGAACTGAAGTTTATAGTGGTTAAATGATTTGCTTAAGCTGGTCCATGGAAGACAGGATAAAAATCAAAGTCTCCTAGCTTCAATTTCAGAGCTTTTACTATAATACAGTATAAATCATGTGTTCTAAAGTCCCCAGAGATTGAACATTATTTAACAAATTTTATTTCATTCTTTGATTTTATGTATGTTTTACAACATACCTAATATTAGTATGTGAATCAGATTTATAAGCAGATATACATATATTGATAATGTATGCTCAGAGTTTTATTTATATATTTTAAATTTATTTTTATTCATTTGTGAGCCAAGGTCTTGTTAGGTCACCTGTTTGTTGCCCAGGCTACTTGAACTTGCCATCATCCTGCCTCAGCCTCCCAGAGGTCTGGAATTACAGGTGTGAGCCACTGTACGTGGCACTTATTTTTTTAAAACACAGATTATATCATTAATAAGGGTAGAGACTGCCTGGTTAGTTGCTTTTTGTATTTCTTTGTTGGTTGCAAACTCCAGATGGCCTTCTCTGATTTTGTGTAGCATTGTTCATCATTTTGCCCAGAATTGTAGTCTTTGATCAGTCTAGGGGGCCACATGAATAGGTGTGGGGGAGGCTTATGAATTTGTGATACTGCCACTTGCTTACTTTTCCTCCTGGGATTGGATATATGAATCATCAGGTGTCTATCTTCTCCCATAAGAAGTAGTAGTAGTAGTAGTAGTAGTAGTAGTTGTTCTTTTTTTTTGGTACCAGGGATCGAACTCATGACTTTGCACTTACTAGGCAAGTGCTTGAGCTGCTGAACTAAATCCCTGGCCCACATAAGTTCTTCTTGTCTCTGTTATGTTCTGTGTATAGTCTTTCATTGACAGTAGGCTCTCTAAACTTACTGTTTGCCTCTTCACTTCAGCTCAGGAATTCTTTCCTATTTTCTCTTATGGAATGAAAAGGCAGAATTCAACTTTTAACTTTTAGGTACTTAGGGACAAAAGGACCTGATATCTCAACTGGACTGCTGAGTGAGATCATGTTGGGACTTAGCACCTGTCTGAGATACATATGTTATTCAGAATACAGCTCATTATAACTTATTTTGTTCAGACTGCAATGACTCTGGGTGGATGATAATATGCTGCCAAGGCCTACCTAGATAGGGCTGCTGCTTAGGTAGCAGAATGATATTCAGAGTTAAAAACAAATGAAAAACTGCCTTGAGGTTTGACCTGACATGGTGAAACCATTATCTGTTTCCCTTGCACTTAGCTATATAAGAGCTGATTATCTAGAATCCATCCTTATTTGGAGTATAGGGATACTCTTAAAGACCCTCTGCCTCAATACAGTGCTTTGACCAGTGGTTCTCAGTGTGGGGGTAATTTTACCTGCTAGGGGATATTCAGCAGTATCTGGAGACATTCTCTATTGTTCTGACTGGCAGTATGCTACTGGCATCTAGTGGGCATATGCCAGGGCGTTGTTAACACTCTGCTACAATGCATGGAAGAGTCACACAGTAACGATTACCTCATTCACAGTGTCATTGGTATATAAACCGAGAAACTAGGATTGAGAGTGACTCCTGCCTGTCTCTACTGCTGTGTAGGGTGCTGACTGAAGAGTTATTACATGCCGAGATTCTATGCCCAGGCTTGTATTAAGATATCCTCCCATTAGACAAAAAGGCTGTTGAAGTACCATTGGCCTCAGGCCTTTCTAGCAATGAGAAAATGGCTCTCATTCCACTCTGTGTGCCAAGCAGACAGGCCCCTTTGTGTTGGATGATGCCAAGTTCCCTTGGCATCAGTGGCAGGAGTGTGTTGTGCTGTGTACTTTACAGGCTAGCACTTGTATGTCTGCATTATATGTGTGTGTTACTGTCTTATGCCTTTCTTTTTGGGGGGGGGTACTAGGGATTGAACTCATGACCTCGTGCTTGCCAGGCAGGCGCTTATGCCACTAAGTTAAATCCCTGACCCCATGCCTTCATTTCTTGACACTCCAGACCATCGTTAATGATCACATTTGTAATGTGTGAGGATAAATTTTTTCATTTTCAGGAAAAAGAAGTACATTTTCAGGAAAAAGAAGTACACTTCTTTAACCCTAACTCTGTCATCCGTTTTTCCCCAAGCCTATGATTTGAATGTATCTTTTTGAAATTAACTTCTCTTTTCCTTCCAGTATTTTCCAGTCTAGGAGCAAGAAATTTAACCAAGCAGTGACTAGTCACTGTTTGCCTAAACCTCTAGTCTGTTGTATTCTGTGATGTACTCTTTAAGCACAGCATACTAGCTCTGTTTGTCTTCCTACCACCTTTCTCTTCTTAGCTCCCATGCCTCTGCAGAAAGACACATCTACCTCCAAACCACTCAGCAACAGCACATGAGAACATCGAGATTGGAGCATTTTTGCCTTTAACTTTGTTTTACTTGGTATGTCATCCTGGCTGTCTGCTTTGCCTTAGGTACTGAGCTGTGATTGAAGTAGGAAAATGAAAAGACAGGTTCCAATTTTTAAACTTCTGTATGAAACAAGGTATGAAATGTACCTATAAGAGGAATATTTATTTTTTGACTAGCATTTTAGAAATTATATGTCCATAGGAGATGGATACATATAATTCTTTTTTTTTTGGTGGTACTAGGGGTTAAACCTAGGGTTTCATACTGAGCTATATTTCTAGTCCTTTTTTGAGACAAGGAATAGCTATTTATTTCCCAAACTGGGTTTGAACTTGTGATCTTTTTGCCTCAGCCTCCCAAGTAGCTAGGATTATAAGAATGTACACTTTGCTCAACTTCTCTTGAGTATTTTTTGGGGGGGGGCGGGTACTGGGGATCAAACTCACGACTTCATGTTTACCAAGCAGGCACTTAGGCTACTGAGCTAAACCTCCGGATCCTTCTCTGAGTATTTTTAAGGGGAGTTTTGTTGTTGTTTGGAGGTCCCATATTCAGAACATTTCTGCAACTCCTCATTTAGGGTAGTTATTCTTTGAGTAAATTCTTATTGATGCCAACATATATGAAGCTTTTATTTTAGAAGCAGTAATTGGAAAATAAGAATAAGATATGGTTCATACAGTCAGTGTTTCCTGACTATTAAAGGGAAACGAGATAGCATTCTGATGATAGGCAGTTTTTGGTGAAGATATAGATCCTAAGAGCTAAGCTATAGCCCTGGCTGTTGAACATCCTTTTATGTGCTTATTGACTATTTTTTGTAGTTTCTTCTTTGACATGCCCATACACTATTCTCATTTTTTTTATTTTAAACAATACTTTATTGTTCTACCTCACTTAGTTAGACATGAATTTGACACAAAATTGTTCTGCAGAAAGCAAGCTAGAAATCTAAGTGGCAAGGGAGAAAAAGGAAGAAAAAGACAGACAGAAAGAAAGGAAGGAAGGAAGGAAGGAAGGAAGGAAAGAAAGGTAGGAAAGGACAAAGAAACTGCTTGGAATAAGTTTGGAATTTCATTATATTGAAGAACAATTTGAGGGCAATGTATCAACAAATATTTATGACGTATCAACCAATTTATATTTTTCAAATATTTTTCAGTGATACTTTTTTTTTTTTTTGATCGGTACTGGGGATTGAACTCACGACCACACGCTTGCAAGGCAGGTGCTTGTGCCACTGAGCTAAATCTCCAGCCTGAGTGAGACTTTCTCTGTCTTTTGTTATAGTTTTGAGTACTATTTGATTTTTTCTGTGTATTTTACATGATTCAGTCTGAGGCAAATTAAAATTATATCTTATTTTAAAAATTGTTTTGAAGTCACATTCTTTGATAATGCTTATTGTATGTTAGATTTAATTTTGTTATGTATAGTGCTTCATCTTTTATGTAAACAATTCATCACTTTAAAGTCTTTTGCTCATTCTTTTTAAAAAAGTTAAAAATTAAAAAGATTAAATATTTTAAAATCAATGTTACTGAGATATAACTTACATACAGGAAGACACACATATTTTAAATCTATAGTTTGATGAGTTTTGATGTATGTTATCATTTGTGTAATCACCACCACATTCAGGCTACAGAATATTTTCATTACCCCTAAATATTGCTTTGTATTCCTTCCTAGTCTTGGCTCCAGCCAATCAGTAATCTGCTTTCTGTCACTACAGATTAGTCTTTTTAGTGTTTCACATAATAGATGCTGTCATGATTTATGTCAATGTTATAAATTGTATCTAGATGTCCCCCCAAAGCCTCATGTGAACATAGGTGGGGCTTTTCAGAGCTACTGGATCTAGAGTGTGTGATGCTGGGATTAAAAGTGTGTGATTACAAAATTGGCGCACTGAGCACTTTGGCATAGTTCTGGGTGTGGATAATGGGAAGGCCCAACCTGTGTGTGAGCGCTGCCTACTTTAAAGGCACGTAGCCTCCATAGAATATAAGGGACAGAAAGAGGGCTGCTGTTGTCTCTTGCTGCTGCTGCATGTCTTCTGCTGCCTCCTGCCTGCTCTGTGATGTCTTCTGCTATGCCACCTGCCATGAGGCCAGCCAATTATGGACTGAAAGTGCTTTAAATTATGAGCCAAAATAAACCTTTTGTCCTTTAGCTTGAGGAGTTGGGTACAACAGCAAGAAAAGTAACTAAGACAGATTCATATATGTGTGCTTCCTTCCTGTTTAGGATGTTGTAAGTAAAAGAGATGGTAAAAACACAAACGTACGTGATAATTGTTAAGGTCAACATGACCATAACAAGAAGTGCAAAGCGGTGCTTGTCAGTTTTTGAATAATGGTTTTACTTGTCTCTTTCCATAGTGTACAACTGGACTGTGGATGAGGTGGTGCAGTGGCTGATTACATATGTGGAGCTGCCACAGTATGAGGAGACCTTCCGGAAGCTGCAGCTCAGTGGCCATGCCATGCCAAGGTCAGGAGCGGACTAGGTTTTTCTCACTTGAGGGTGTAAGGAATGGGTAGGTGGATCTGCCTTCACGTTGCTCTGGGCAGTTAAGTGAGGCTTCATCCTTGTGAAGACAGAGTCTTTAGACAGGTCTTCTCACAGACATTCTACTCAAACTTTATATACACTATCTCATTTAATTCTTATATTAATTCTGTAAGGTAGGTATTGGATATAGATGATGAAACTGGTTAAGTAACTTTTCCAAGGTTACAAACATGGCTAGTTAGAAGCAAAAATGCGATTTGAACTTAGATTTGCGGTAGATATAGATTCAAAGTCTGTGGTGTTTCTTTTTTCTTTTTTCCCTCCAGTGGCTATTCTTTTGTCACCCAGAAGTCTCAGGGCCCTTTTAGCTTCCCCTACATTACTGATATACAATTTGTCTGCTCTAACAAAAATGGTACAGAGGTAGGGCTGGATGCCATTGACTCTTGTTTCTGGAATGACTTCTCCAACAGCTATTGTTTCTTAACTTTGCCTCTTTTATAGGCACAATATGTTAGGGCTTAGACTGAAAATGGGAGGGATGGAGTACTGCTTGGACTTCTTGTTATATCAAACTAGTGTCATATGTCATATAGTCATTAATCCTCCTACTCTTCATTTAATGAAGAGTACCCGTTTTGTGCCAAGCACTTGTGCTGGGTGCTGGGGATAAAGGTGGCAACAACCTGCCCTTGCCCTCAAAGGGCTTAGTGTTTGGTAAGTTCTAATTGCAATCTGTCACCTTATTCTGTAGGTACATCTGGTTATGAGCATCAAAGGGGGAAGGGGAAGGTTGGATTGCCCACATACTGCAGTCTCGAGCCACAGAGTTACCCATGCACTGCTGGCCAGGTCTGGCAGAGCTAGCTGTTCCCTCTTCTGTTGTCTAAAGCCTCCTCTTCACAGCTTTTCCTTACTCTGGAGAAGATAATAATATTAATGTTTGTACCTCCTTCATAGAGTACTCTCCTACCTATTATCTCAGTTTTCACAATTCTGGGAGGAGGGAATTATTATTTCATTTTTTGGGTGAGCAAATTGAACTCTAGAATTTTATCCAACCTGGTAAGTTGCAGAGCTAGAATTTGAATCCAGATCTGCCTGGTTCTAAGTGCCCTGCCTTTTTCACTGCATCTTTATCTTGTGCCCTGTGATTCTAGGTAGTCTTCCTTGCAATATTCAATTTAGTTCTATTTGATAAAACCAAACATACCACTTACTTGCCGTGCTTTCTGCTGGTTCTTGAGAATAAAAAAAGCACTAAACCTGACTCCTACCTTGAGAGACTTCATATTTATTATAAAAGACAAAGGAATAGAAGATTGACCATAAAACTCTGGGATGTAAGTTTTTTTCTTACCACTCTTAAAAGTAGCAGTATTGCCTTGTGTATCTCTGGACTATTTCTTTAGAAGGAAAAGCTGCGGTTTGGATTAAAACTGCAAACCATAAGGATAAAAGGGTCTCAGGTCCTGTCTCTCTTAATTCTCCAGTGGCTAGGATTAGAGCCAAAACCAGGTCCAGCCAGGTTGGGCACAGGAGTAGATGGAAAACTGTAGTACTTTATTGATAGCAGAAAGCATAAAGTTTTCAGTTCCTGGGGTAGTTCTAGGCCCCTCACTAGCTACCATGTATAATTGGAACAATCTAGTAGATTTGTATTCATTCTCTGGTTTACCAATTCTGTATGTTTGGGCAAGTTACTTGACTCTTAAGTCTCAGTTTTTTTTTTTTTTTTAATCTACAAAAGGGCATTGGTAGTAGAATAAATTTCTTAAGGTTGTTGTGAGGACTAAATGATGTGTTATATGTAAAATGTCAGAACAGTACCAGATACAGTACATAGTTCCTTAATAAATACTAGTTGCTGTCTTTTTTCACTGATTTCTTAGAAGTAGGTGGCTGTCTTAGTTACTTTGCTCTCATTGCTGAGAAAAAATACACAGCACCCAAAGTTAAAGGGAGGAAAGGTTTATTTAGTTCATAGTTTGTGGAAGTTTCAGTCCATAATTGGCTGGCTCCAAGGCAGGGTGGTACATAGCAGAGAGGCAACCATTCATAGTGAAGGAAGACAGCAAAATAGACAACTGACCTTAACAGAGTCTATCTGCCCTTTTTATTATATCTAGTCTCCTGGGATTAGGACAGTACCAATCCAATCAGTGGACTGATCCAACAATCACCCACTCTTAATCCTAGCAATGAACTGCAAATCAATCACACATGCTAGATTGAGCCAGCTCTGAAAAAAGTTCCATCTAAAACTGCATGAGGCTTTGGGAAGCATCTAGACAAGAACCGTAACAGTGGCATTCCAGTTCATAGGTATAAGACGATTGCTCATCAGTAAATAGTAGAAATATGGTAATGTTTATTTTGATTAGTTAAAGTACAGTATAGTTACTGGAGAGCCTTTAAAACTCCTAGGTTTATAGCAAGTGTCTGATTTTACCTAAGTTTACAATAAGACTTACAATAAGTTTACCTAAGTTTACATAAGACGTTTGGTCCCTTCCAAGGACCTCCATTTCCTTAAGGAGGTCCTTGGAAGGGACCAAACATCTTATGATCAGATAGGGGAGTCACTGGTAGAACTGGAGTCTCTTCTGACCTCCTGATCACAGAGACTCATTGCCTGTCTTCTGTGTGGGCATAATTGTTAAGGCCAGAGGAAGAAGTAGCTGCTCCTGCATGCTGAGACAGGACTGTAAACTGCATACTATGATACCACAAGCTATCTTATATCCCTTCCTTCTATACTTAACTGTTTTCCAGCAAGAGAAACACAGTCCAGTTTTTCCTAAGTCGTTTTCTTGGTTACAGACTCTGTCTCATTAAAGTTATCATTGCCAGTGCAGTTGAAGGTCATAAAAATTTACAGTAATCTTATTGGAACTAAATTATATTACATTGATTCAAATACATGCTAACAAGACTAACCCAATTTTTATTATCAGAAAGTTTATATATAATGACACTGAATTAAGATTAGGATAATTAAAAAGTCCCTGGAATTACTGGGTCATATGGCATGGCATTTCAACCTGGGCTGGACAGGAAAGTTCATTTATAAGTAGTGGGAGCTAGATACATTATATATAGGATAATCCCAGGAAGGAGAAGCATAACAAAAAATTTACAGATGGATGTAGGAATTGTTATATATGGGCAAACCTTTAAGAGTAAGGTTCTTAGGATATGAGGAGAGAAAGAGTGAATGAATTATTAGTAAATGTTTATGCCCTTCTATGCTCCTGTTGTGAGACCTTGTTGGTATCGACTCTGTTCTGAAGTGTAGGGGGACAATCATCAAGAGCTAAAGTGTTATGGAAGAGGTGGGAAACCCCACTGAGACACTTCCTGTCTTTGCTATCAGGAACTGACCCCTGCTCTTTGCCTCAACAGGCTAGCTGTAACCAACACCACTATGACAGGGACTGTGTTGAAGATGACAGACCGGAGCCATCGGCAGAAGCTGCAGCTGAAGGCCTTGGACACAGTGCTTTTTGGACCACCTCTCTGTGAGTAGCATGTTGAGGCGTAATGGTGTGTTACAGAACCCAAAGCTGTTGGAGTGGCTGGGCTGAAATCCTGCATCTACTATGTGCACCTGTAAGACAGCACCTTCACTATTTCCACTGTCATTGCAATAATGAAACAGTCTTGTATTGTAGGACAAGTCAGATGTCTACTTCTATTCATTAAATACTTTCAGGAGATACTGTATCTGTGGGGCATAATGGTGCATTCCTGTAATCTCAGAACTTGGGAAGTTGAGGCAGGAAGACAACTATAAGTTCAAGGCCAGCGAGGGCTCTATAGTGAATTCAAGGCCAGACCAAACTACATAGGGAGACCCTGTCTCAAAAAATAAATTTACTTTGTGCTACAGGAAGACCCAGATGAATCATGTACTGTTAAAATGATCATTCTAGGGCTGAGAATGTAACTCAGTGGTAGAGTGCTTACCTAGTAAATGTGAGGCCCTGAGGCCAATCCTCAGCACCACACATTAAAAAAGTATGTTCTAGACAGATACACAGGCAGTGCCTTAAGGTCCTTCTGAACACTTTAAGTGTACAGAAGCCATCCTGTAAGAGAGGTGGTATATGACCTCTGCCTTTGAGCATACACAGAGCTTTATTCCGTGGATGTAGCAGAAGAAGCCATTCTAGATGGCAGAAACAATCTCAACAAAAGTACCCACCCCCCCAAAAAAAAGGAAGGAAAAGAAAACTGTGCTTGGGGATGGTCAGGGACAGTAAATGTGTGAATGTCATTTAGTTTTTACCACTTCTCACCTTACCCATGAAAAGTGAAGAAGTTGATGGCCGAGCATCTTTCTGTTCTTGAATGACAAGTGAAGAATAATGGGCTTTTCTTGGAGCAGTAGAGACACACTCAGGCCTAAGAAAGGGTAGTCTCAATTAGCCAGAGGCTAATTGAGAACACTAAGTAATTTTTAGTCTCTAGAAATATGCATAGTAGGAATGGACATCTCTGCTGTCCTTTTTCTTATTTTAAGTGAACCAAGGGAGAACAGAAGTAGTAATATTTCTTAGGAAATTAACTTGACAGCATAGGTTTCTGATGATCCACTCCCTGCCCTTTGGACCTGCTGACTTTAGTGAAAGTTGCCAGAACACTATAGAGACAGGATCTATTCCAGAGAAGAAACTGGAAGGCAGATCAGAAGCAGTATGTTTCCCTGTCCAAGTGTGTGACTTACCATGTGCCTAAGCTGGTCTCTCAGTACAGGTGGATCTATGCTTTTTGAAAGTGTGGGATAGAGTAACCTGGGAGAAGACTGTTTTCCACCTCCTTTGTTCCTTTTTTGGTGGGGTTTTAGGGCACATTTACTCATTGGTATTGACAAATGTTGAGGAAATGACACAATGAATGACTATTCCTTTTAGGATGCCTACCCTCTGTACTGATCAATGGCCTTGCATTAATTCATTAACATTTATTGAGCACCTACTATGTAACAGTATAAATGGCTCTCAGTATAAATGGCTGCATTTAGTTCCATCTAAATGCAGATAGACATGTCACCAATATAGTCAGTGGTCAACAAATTATAGTAAATGTTATATAGCTATTGTGTTAGTCTTTGCAGAGGTTAGTTGAGGGTACAGAATAGGGAAGGGTTTCTTATTAGAGTTCAGGAGGCTTTATGGAGAATGTAATTCTTGAACTGAGACTTGAAAAATGAGAAATAGCTTTATTAAACTAACCACTATCAACCTGCACCCCCCTTTTTGTATACTACCCATGATACTTAATTCCAGAAGAATTTTATCCAGCAGTAAAAGCGAGGGCACTTCTGCAAAGGCTCTTTTCTGCTACCCGCCAAGGGGATGCCTCGAGCACCCTGCAAAACTTTTAAGATACATTTTCAGGCCTTGTGTATTTTATATCAAAGTAGGATTTACCATCTGAAAGGATACTTAAGATACTTAAGGTCAAAAGGTAAAGATTCTGGCTGGCAAAATCAGCTAGTATGGTTACCAAAATACTGTCTACATGATACTGGATCCAGGAGATTAGAATTTATAAGCGAGGCCCTAATGGAGCAGGTTAGACTGATGCTAGGACATGGGTTTTTTCCTTCTAGGCCCATTTCATATAACCTATGTGCATGATATAAACACAGGGAGATCAGGGGACAGAAGATTACTCTGTTCCTGAGATAAGCACAACAGAGGCGTTAAAGCTAAGTACAGTGGTCAGCTGTGGTGGTGCCTACTGGTAATCCCAGCACTCAGGGAGGTTGAGGCAAGAGGATTGCCTACAAGTTCAAGGTCAGCATGGGCTACATAGTGAATTCAAGGCCAGTCTAAACTGCATAGTGAAACCCTGTCCCGAAAAACAAAAACAAACAAACAAAAAACTCAGAAAAACTAAAAAAGCTAAGCACATATTTTGCATGAGCTGGGATAGCTATAATGATAAAAATAATAGTTTTTAAAAAATCGAAAATAACTAGTGTTGGTGAGGATGTGAATAATGTAAGCCATTTACCTTGCTGGTGACAATACAAAATGGTTCAGTTACTGTGCAAAACAGTCTGGTGGTTCCTCAAAGAGTAAACAAAGTCACCACATAACCCAGAAATTGTACACCTAGATATGTATAGAGATAATTAAAACAGATACTCAAGCAAGTACATGTACACACATGTTCATTGCACTAGTCACAAGAGCCAATAGGTGGAAACAACCCATATGTCCATTAATGGATAAAGGGCTAAATTTTTGTTATATAGTATATATGTAATGTGGTATTATTCAGCCATAAAGTGTACTACAGTTCTGATACATGCTACAATGTAAATAAACTCGGACAATATTATGCTAAGTAAATTATAGACACAAACCTGTAATCCCAACTACTCAGGAGGCTGAGGCAGGAGGATCATGAATTTGAGTTCAGCCTGGGTAACATAATACAACTCTGTCTCAAAACAAAACAAGCCATAAACAAAAGAAATACAAAAAAATCCCTAGTATTATTGGGAGGGGGGTGATAAAAGAACACAGATGACCACGTGTTGTATGTTTCTACTTTGTAAAAATATGTAGACTAGATAAATCCATAAAGATGAAATGCAGAGTTTTGGTTGACAGAGGCTGGAGAGAGGAGGGAGTGAGAAGCTGCTGGGTGAGTATGAAATTTTACTTTGAAAAAAAAAAGAAATTTTACTTCAGAAGAGTAGAAATGTTTTAGGACTAGATAGATGTGATGAATGAATAACATTGTTGAATGTACTATGTGCCCATGAATTATTTTAAATTTTTATTTTTACTGATACATGCGTACTAGTACATAATGATTACATTCAATTGCCATATATACATGATAAATCTTTTTTGTTGTTGTTTTGAGGCAGGGTCTCACGATACAGTTCAGGCTGACCTTGAACTCACTATGTAGCACATGCTAGCCTCAAATTTGTTGTGATTCTCCAGCCTCAAGCCCCCTAAGTGCTGGGATTACAGGCGTGTTCCACCAAGCCCAGCAACATGATATGTCTTCATTCTCCCCTCCCTCACTTTAAAATACTAAATTTTATGTTATGGAATTTTTACCTCAATAATTTTTTAAAACCAAAACAAAATAGAAAAATAAATAAATTGTACTTAGTGAAAATTAAAAAGTTTTAATTGAGAGTGGTGGCATATGCCTATAATCCCAACACTCAGGAGGCTGAGTCAGGAGGATCGTCATGAGTTCAAGGCCAGCCTGGGTTATAGAGTAAGTCCAGGCTAGCCTAATCTATATAGCGAGACTTTGTCTCAAAAACAAAGAGAAAAAAAAAAAAAAGAAGAAAAGAAAAAAAGAGTTTTATGCTTCAAAGAGCACATCAAGAGAAACAAAAAAGGCTGAGATAGGAGGATCATCCCGAGTTCAAGGCCAGCCTAGGTTACGTAGTAAGTCTAGAGTAGCCTGATCTAGCAAGACCTTGTCCAAAAAAAAAAAAAAAAAAAAGTTTTATGCTTCAAAGGACACATCAAGAAAAACAAAAAAAGCTGAAGCACAAGGCTCGCCATGAGTTCACGGATAGCCTGGGCTACATATTGAGCTTAAGGGTAGCCTAACCATAGTGAGACCTGTGTCAAAAGAGAGAAGAAAAAGTAAAGACTATACCAAGAAAGAGAAGATAATCTGTAGAATGGAGAAAGCATTTTTCTGGTAAGTCTCTACTCCACAGAATTTATAATTTCTAAAACCCAATGAAAAAAATAGATGAAGGATTTCAACATATGTTTCTCCATAACCAGTATGTATATGACATGGTAGTCAGCATTCTTCATCGTCAGGGAAATGTGTATGTGCAAATCAAATCACAATAGGTTCTCACATCTCATCTACTAAGATGGCTATAATGAAAAAATAGATAATATTCAGGTGCAGTGGCAAACTTATATTCCCAGCTACTTGGGAGGCTGACGCAGGAGATCACTGGGGGCAGCCTGGGCAACTTGGTGAGATCCTATCTCAAAAAATAAAATTAGAAAAGGTGGGAAGGGGGCTGGTGATGCAACTATTCTACAGTGACAAGGCACTTGTGTAGAATATATGAAGCCCTGCGTTCAATCCTCTGTCCTCACAATCCGCCCCCCTATAAAATATGCACAATAGCAACTGTTGGTAAGGATGTGTGGAAGTTAAATAATATTAAAAAAATAGAAACAACCCAAATGTCTATTAATTAATGAGTGGAAAAATAAATGTGATATATGTATGCAGTGGAATAATCATCATCAGTCATGAAAAGGAATGAAGAACTATATAGGCTATGGATATGGGTACATCTTGAAAACTTCATCCTAACTGAAGGAAGCCATTCACACAGATCTCACAGTCTATGGTTTTATGATTTCACTTACATGAAATATGCAGAATAGATAAATCCATAGAGACAGAAAATAAATTAGTGTTTTCCAGAGCTAAGGAGCATGGGAAATGGATATAGGATTTCTTTTTGGACTAATAATCATATTCTAACATTAATTAAGCTGATAGTATACAGTCTTGTGAATATTACTAAAACCATTGAATTATTTATTTATTTTTGTGGTACTAGGAATTGAACTTGATCCTTTGCACTGAGCTACATACTCAGCCTTCTTTATTTTTATTTTTAAAAATTATTAAAATTTTTTTTTTCTGTAAAGGGCATTGATCCCGTGCCCTTTGCACTGAACTGCAGCTACAGCCCTTGTTAATTTTTTTTATTTTGAGACAGGGTCTCACTGAGTTGTCCAGGTTGGGCTCCAATTTGTAATCCTTCTGCCTCAGCTTCTCAGCTGATTTGTGTACTTTAAAGGAGATAATTTTAGATTTTAAGGTCTGTGAATTATATCTCTGTAGTAAATATATACAGCTTGAATTTATGATTCCTAGACTTTCGTTCTTTATAGAGTTTAGGAAAGAATCTTGAACAGACAGTGAGGAGCCCTTAGACTCTTTTGAATATTGCTGCTGTATGACCTTGGATAGGCCACTTTTCTCAGGGTGTATTTTATGATTTGAGTCATGAAGTAATTGAACTAAAGGATCCTTATTGTTTCTTTAGCTGTAACAAAGCCATGATTTGGGAGAGAAACCCCTTGCTTGGACAAGGGTCTTGTGGAAGCCTGGAGGTCTTTTTCTTCCTGGGGGTCTATTTCTTCCTACATCTTGTGATTTTGAGAATTCTATATGGTACTTGGCGCTCATCTTATCAAGTAACCTGGCATTTTCATTTTGCCTTAACTTAGGTTTCTTCATGTATGAAATGGGCTTGGTAACTTAAAGGGTTTTGTTAGCTCTCTCATTCAAGAGTTCTGAGTGCTGGATATACTCCTGAAAACTTAAGATTTTGGAAGCCAACAGCCATCCCAATGGCAAATATTATTTTTATATTTTCCTACTTATTCTTATTAAAGGAAAATTGGTAGCTGGAGCCTGAGGAAATATAGGGAAATTGTTTGCCAGGAGACTTCTGCAAGAGTGGGGCTATGCGTGCTATATGTCTGCAAAGAATCCTTTGATTCATCCCCTTTAGGCCCTGCTTTCCTTTCTGGACACAGACTGTTGTCACTGTTTGTCTTTTCAGTGCCATGTGGGATTTAGAGTGACAGTCTGCACTAGCACTGATCTGGGTTTTAAACCTAAGTTGAGTGACCACAGATGCTTAGGCCCTGCCATAAGCAAGAACCCCTGAGAAACTAGGCCAGTTATGGCTGCCATCCATGGTCACCTTGCCTAGCCTTCATGAAAATCTTGTTGTAGCTCTGAGGCTTGAGAAATCTCTGATTAAAAGTTGGTTATGCAGTAACAGAGGGGCTGCTGAAGGGAGAAGGCACCATCTGTCTACAGCAGCCTCAGCTGAGAAGGGGAAGAGGTATCAAACTGGCTTCATCTCAGGGTCCATTTTCTGACAGTGAAAGGCATACTCAGTCCTTCCCATGTGACCTCAGAGCCTCACAGGGCCTTTCAGGCGCCCCCCGCCCCAGAGTTGGCTCTAGGCTTCAGGCCTGTTTGGTGCTTTCTGAACAGTGACAGTTGTCAGGGGTAGGTATGTTTAGAGAAACAAAGTCTTCATGGAAGGACAGTGTCCACTTTGATACCTAAGCTAATGTCTTAATGTGGTAGCAGACCATCTATTGAGAGAACTTTATACTTTCTGCAGATAATTTATCAGAAAAATTGAAGCTCAGAAAGAAGAGATAGATTTTTAGAGGCCATTCAGCTATTAAGTGTAAGAAGTATGAGCAAAGCCATTCCTTTAACTTACATTTCAATGCTTTTCTCTATTGTATTATCCACCTTCTATTTCTGTGGAACGAAATAAGACAGAATTCTAGCTTTGAAACTTCATCATTAGCTTTGCAATTTGGGGCACATTCCTAAGGTTCTTTGAGCCTCACTTTCTTCTAAAGAAATATCAGTTACTATTTCTATGATATGTCTGCTATATATGCTTTGTCTTGGGTAGAGGCAAGTATTCTTTTTTTATCTTTAGCAGAAATAATGAGTAGGGAGAAGGGGAGAAAGAGGAAGGGAGAGAGAAAGAGAGATAGAGATAGAGATAGGCCTGCAGAGTAATTGTTAGGGTTCATGGTAGTTGTAGAGAAGAAAAGACTGTTATTCTCTTCAGTGACTCACATAATAGGGGACGGTTCCTAGAGAGCAGGAGTGGCTATTTGTCTGGCAGAGCCTGCCCTGGTCTATGTTGCTGTATTTCACTCTCTCACTTACTCTTTCCTTCCTAGTATGTTCCTGTTCATGTTTTTTTTTTTTTTAATTTAATTTTTTGAGACAACTATGCAGTTCATACTGGCTTTGAGCTCACTTTTGTAGCCCTGGTTGGTCTTGAACTTGAAACTGTCTTCCTGTCTCAGCCTCCTTAGGATTACTGGTATGTGCCACCAACCCTGGCTCCTATTCACCTTTTGCATGTTCTCCAAGATTCTTTTCCATTTTCTACTCAGGTTCAATCCTTTCCTCTTTTTATTCTTTGGAAACCCTTTTACTAGCTTTAAAAAAAAATCTGTTTCCTTGGTTTTTACCCTTTACTGACTCCTTGAGCACAGATACAGTGCTGTTCATCTGTCATCAGCTTTAATTTTAAGACTCAACAAGGAATGGGTACCAGAACACGTATGCTAAAAGTTATATGGAGGAAGGCCACACCTCTCCAGACTATAGAAAGGAGATTTGAAAGAGCAATCTGGCCCAGTTTAGTTTTGGGGGGAGAATTGCTACTTATGGAGAGTCTATGTAAGTTAAGGCAGTTAAAGAATTTGTTGGGTTATAACTGGAGGCGGGGAAGTGCCCAGCAGTAGCTCTTACAAGTTAAAAAGACGCCCTCCCAGTACCTGCACAGAAGGCTGTGTAGATTACAAAAGACATTTGTAGCATGTATTTAGGAAGTAAGGGATGGTTATTTGTATCTCTCAGTATACTGTGGGAAGTAGAGAGAGTGGAAAGACTTGATTGGGAGAGGGAATTCTTGAAGGTGATCATGATTGAAAGCCTTTTCAATCTTAACGGTACTCTGAAAACTCTAATCATGGCCCTTGACACTGTTAATGTGTTGTTAGCATCTCATTTATTTAGGCCCTTCATTTCCTCCTGAGGTCTGATGGCCTTAACAGTTGACCTCATTTTGCTAACATTTATTTGTAGCATTCAAACTGGTAATTCTGCCATTCTGTCATTCCCCAGGTCCCAACCTGTGTTCACCTAGCCAGCTACATCTGCTTTTCCAAAATGTGGTCACTTTGCCTTGCTGGTGTTGAGTGTGAGATAGAGCTGGATTTGCATAGGGGCTGTGGATTATGCTGGCCATACTCTTCTGTCCTAAGAAGCTGGTGTTTTTTTCCCTGTACATCCGCTTTGTATTGTATTATGCTTTCCCACTAAGACCTTTCTCCATTCTTCCATTTTTGTTTCCTTTCCACTTTTGCTGAATAACTGCTCTGGTCAGATGCTATGCTAAGAATGCGGTTACAGAGATAAGTAAGGAACTCATAAACTACCAGAAAATAACTGACATGAAAGTTGAAAAACAGCCAGGCATGGTGGCACACACCTGTATTCACAACACTCTGGGAGGCAGAGGCAGGAGGATTATAAGTTCAAGCACAGCCTGCATAACTTAGTAACTTAGCAAGGCCCTGTCTCTGAAAAAAGATGGGGGATGTAACTCATTGTGAATGCTCAAGGTTCGATCCTTAGTATCACCAGGAGAACAAGAAGAAGAACAAAAACAAAAACAAAAAAACAGTTGAAAAACATTCAGGGTAGTCCCTGAGATAGCAAGAGACAATCCATGATTACCTGGGAAATCTTAGCCTGGAGGAGCAGGAATGGAGGAGCTCTGTGGACTCCAGTAGGCTGGAAAGGTGGTAGGAATTGAAAGGTGGAAATGAGATTATGATGAGAAGAAATACTTCATTCATAAGACATAACTAGACTCTTGATTTGTCTGTTTCCCCTTCTTTTTTCTAACCCAAGATTCATGCATCCCCTAAGGGTCCAGAGTTCAGGTCAGGGATCTACTGAAGGGACCTGACAAATTCTATACCTGCTTCTCTAGTTCCTTCACCTTCTTTAAGCTCCACATCCGCATTCTTTACTACTTCCTGGATATTCCTTGGAATATTTCTAAGACACCTCAAAGCACTTTCACTTTCACTTATACATTTTACCTCTTCAGTAATTCTATGATAACACTCTTTGTAGTTGAGGGAGCTGAGTTCCAGATAGAAGTGAATTTCATAAGTGGGGCAGAAGCTAGCATAGAGCTCAGACTTCCTAACATGTAGTGCAGGATACTTGCTATTGATGTGATTAGAATTTCTTTGTTTCGTGTTTTCTGTTTTTATTTAAAGGCGTGACCATTTGGTCTTTGTATCTTTACTGCCCTAAGACAATAACATGGTCATCTCCTGGGATGTTGCTTATGGAAAGTCAGCCCTTGGTGTTTATAGATTCACACTGAAGTTAGATCAGAACAACAGAGATAATTCCATAGTGAGAGATGTTTGCATGTAACTAAGCAGAAATAAAACTCACTGCATGAACGTGAAAGTTGTGAGAAAGTGTGTAGAGGAAAAACAGTGTAGCTAGGCAAATCTGGGTTCGAATATACTTTTTGTGAGCTCCTTTTTGTGGAAACTCAAGATTTCTAGGTTATAGATGGTGAATACTAGTACTCTCATGATGACTATCATTGCCTGATACATTTTATTTTTTCTTTGTTCCCTTTTTTAAATGTGGAGGGAGACATTATCACACTTGAGGCTGATAGTAAAGATTCAGTTTCACAAAGGTATGTTGAACACCTTCTGTATGCTGGTTGATGTTGTGCTGGGCACTGACATACAGACAAGTGGTGATCATTGAAGAGCAAGCCAGCCAAGCTTAGTAGCTCATGAGATGTGGAAGACAGTATACCTGAACTTATGCTGTGACAAGGTAGACAGTGGATAAAATGGGTGCTGGTACATTTAAATGGAGTCAGAGCCAATTGAAGTAATCCAGAAGGTATTGAAAGATTGAATGGTATTACCTTAGAAGCAGGGGGCTGTGCGGGAGAAAGACTGTTAGATTCTTTTGTCGGCCCTGGTCATTCACTAATTTCATGACTTGAATAAGAATATGAAGTTGCTCAGGATTCTAGAATTTGGTTCCATATCCATCTGAATAAAGTAGAATTAGAGTCTGAATGAAATAGGTAGGCCTAATCTGTGTGGCACCTTGAGAAGTTTGCAGTTTAGGAAATAATAAGAGGAGGGTTGTCATTTCATTGAATCTTTTTTGAAAAAAGGGTACCTTGGGCTTTTGTTAAGAATATGAGGGAGATTATGGCATTGATATATCCCAGGAAATCAAAATTAGAAATCCTTAACAAGCAGACAATATCCCAGGCTCTAGTGGAGGATATGAAGGAGACAAATGTATTTCAGAAAGGAAGACTACTACAGAAATATCTTCTCAGGGATCTGAAGGACAGGAGAGTGAGGACTTGAATATAACTAGAAGTATGGCCCTGCTTGGAGGCAGCAGATGGTCACTAACCATGGGACTTGTTAGTTTTTTCTCTGACAGTCTAGCATAAGTGGGTATAGGGCATGGTATACCTTGGACCTTGTCGCTCCCCTGCCTTGGACGGAAGTAGGAAATGCTCTTTGATCCCATACCATCAACATGTCCTGCTGCTGAGCTCTTCAGTGAGGAGCTCTGACTCTAACCCTTCCTGTCAAACCATGGGATTCAACTTCATTCAATTTTTAGCTACATACATGTTTTCCTAGTGTCTAGATCTTCCCTCAACTTGGTGGCTCTACCCGGGTAGAGATTGTATTTTCATGGGCCCGCTGTCTTTGCTTGGCACTGGGATCCTGCCAGCCTTATCTTCTCTTCACCTACCTGAAGGTAATGTGAGGTTCACTGAAGTTATTAGTCCTGGTTTAACTCCCTTTTGCTTTCTTTCCCTGACTCCCACATCTGTGGCTTCTTTGAGCCCAAAGTATAACCTGGACAGGCTGCAAGAGCAGCCC
The DNA here is from genome assembly GCA_004027295.1 of Dolichotis patagonum. Lineage (NCBI taxonomy): Eukaryota > Metazoa > Chordata > Mammalia > Rodentia > Caviidae > Dolichotis > Dolichotis patagonum. The sequence goes on along the minus strand of PVJX010002114.1, from coordinate 110,459 downwards.
TCTTCTCTCTTTTTTCTTCTTCCTCTTCTCTCTATAATGTCACTTTTAAGTTTCCTGTGCTATGCCCCAGAGCCCAGATCTGGGGTACTACGCAATATCAGGCCTTAGGACTGGCCCTTTCCCAGTTAGCTAAGTTCTTGGGAAAGTAGCTCTTACTTTTAGTTTTTAGTGATGTTCCTTGTTTAGCTTTTAAATTTTTCTCTGGATACTGGATATTGTTTTGAACCCCAGCCATGCTGGCAGTGCTGTCACTTTAACAACTTATTGCCAAGCATTCTCTGAAGATAGATCTGCCCTTCACCTCTTGGCATCTATAATGTCTCATATGTATCAGTCTCTTGATGCTGCTCATGTTCTGTCTGATTTCTGGATTGAGCTATAGCCTACACTCTCCATAGCTTGAGACTTCCAGACCTTTAACTGATCAGGAATTTGGCCCATGTGCCTAGAAGGGCCTGGCAGTCCAGGACAGTCAGCACGTGTAGTAACCTTAGCTCCGTAGCCAGTTCTCAGGCTATGGTGACATTATCCCTTTATACCTGTATCTCCTTATGCTTTAACATTGCTTATCCTGTAGCATAGAAGCTACTGCTTCTGGGCATATTGGCTCACTGCAACCCAGAGATGGATGGGATATTTTGAGGAGGCACTGGTTTCTCCTCTTCACTTGTCTTGGGGAAGTGTGTGATCATGAGCTACTGCATTATTCTCAGGCCTTCCTTTCCAAAGGAGGAATTGATTACCAGAGATATAGGCACAGTGCTCACTATAATAGTATGTAAAAGTGTGTGTTTGTCAGAGGAGGTGTGAGGGAGGAGGGGGTGCAGGGAGTCTGCAAGGCCAAGTGTATTGTGGGCGCACTGACTCACCAGGTCCTCCCCTCTCTGACAGTGACCCGCCATAATCACCTCAAGGACTTCATGCTGGTAGTGTCTATTGTTATTGGTGTGGGCGGCTGCTGGTTTGCTTATATCCAGAACCGTTACTCCAAAGAGCACATGAAGAAGATGATGAAGGATTTGGAAGGGTTACACCGAGCTGAGCAGAGTCTACATGACCTTCAAGAAAGGTAAGGTCCTCCCCCTTCCCCACAACCCTGGTGCTGTCAGATCTTGGGAGCTTTCTGTTTCCAGCAGAGTGTGTGCCCAGATCATGCCAACACAGGTACCCAGGCTGTGCTGTCTATCCTTCCAGAATTGCATTGGGAGTCTAGCTTCCTTGCCACTCCACTTTCCATGAACAATTATTCCTCCTGGGGTAAAGCTTGATTCTACCTTTATTCAGAGAGAGAAAAATGTGTACCTATGTATGGTTTGAGTTCCCTGGTTGGATGGCTTTTTAGGGGTCATACTACCTTTTTTTGTGCCTTTGGATTGCTTCCCTTCCCATATAAGTCGATATAATGAACTGTTCTTCACTCTTCTCCAAAAAAACCTCATTTACTTCTTTTTCTACTGTGCTTAGTTATTTTTAAAGTGGAGTCTAAATCTCATAAATATGACTTGTGTATCTGGGTATATCCTGTCCTGTCTGGCATATTTCATTATCAGTAATATGAAGGACTTGAACTAGGAGAACTGCAGTTTCTTCCAGGAGAACGCTGCAAGCTCTGATAGTCTGGAACTCTATTGAAAAACAAAACCATGATTTAAAAACTGTGGCAGATGATTTAGCTGTGAAAAGAAAGCAGCAGTCATTCAGTCAACTCTTTTACTTACTGACATCAAGGAAGCAGGTTTGTTCTGAAAATTGGAAGAAAATAATTGCCAGTGTGGCAGCTAAGCTCACATATAAGAGAAGACCAGTGTGGATGCACTTAAAGCAGACTCATTGCCAACTCACAGGATAAGAACCCAGGGTACTAGAAAGACTCAGATTCAGAAGCTCAATAGATTTGGTACACTGAGGAAGTGGCTTTGAAAGACAGTAGGGGGCTGGGGATTTAGCTCAGTGGCTTAAGCGCCTGCCTGGCAAGCGCAAGGTCGTGAGTTCGATCCCTGGTACCAAAAAAAAAAAAAAAAAAAAAAAAAAAGAAAGACAGTAGGGAGATCGTTAGAGTGCAGGTTAAGTGTAGGTTGGGGCCTCATCCCTGGGACCTTGAAAACACATGGAAAACATGAAGAGGTTTAGTAGGATGGAAAAGGCAGTAGTCATTACAGGTTTTTGGTGTTTTGTCTTTGAGAAAAAGAGGCCCACTTCAGGACTGTCTTTTAGAAAACGGCTCTTACAGCCTACGGACTCCAGTTGGGAAGTCTTTGCAGAAATCCTTGGAAAGAAAATAAAATATGGTCCTTTCTGTTTTTAAAAAAATTTTTTTAATGACAGATAAAAAAACAAAATAAAATAAAATAAAATGGCAGTGTTTTCTTTGGAGGGATAGGGAAAGAATTTCTTTTGGGGGGGGTACTGGGATCGAACTTATGACCTTGTGCTTGCCAGGCAGGCACTTAAGCCACTGAGCTAAATCCCTGGCCCGGGAAAGGATTTCTTACGAGCTAGATATTTTTTAAGTACTGAAATGCACTATTGCTTTTTAATTACCATGACCTGTTGAGTTAAATATTATTATCCCTACTTTAGAGTTGAGGAAATAAAGGCTCAGAAAGGGTAAGTACTTAGATGAGAGTCACATGTCATAGTAGTAAATTTTGACACTAGATTTGTTTCCATGGGCTAGGCTTCTAGGAGGGCAACAAGGATCTGACCTCTTATCTTATTCCTGATTACTCTGCTGGGCTTCTTGTACCTGGGCCCTCTGCTAACTAGGAGTAAATATTGCAGTCTGTGCAATCCTCATACTTCATTTGTCTAAAAAACATGTCCTGTTTTCATTCCGCAGACAAAAGAATCTAAGCCGGAGACATTCCAAGTTTGGGGCTAAAACTAAGCTCCTAGCCCTTGCTGCTACTCCCAGGGGCCTCCTGAGCTTAATGACTACGGTGGCACTTAGAAAAAAGATATCCCCCACTCCCATCCCACCACTGTGAGCGCGTACACACACACACACACACACACACACACACACACACCCCTTCCTCTTGAAAGTGCCCTGAGCTCACCTGTGACCTTGTCACTCTTCACTTTAATAGACCTGTACTGCCAGCCACCATGGAGCTTGATTTTACAGAGATCCTGATATTTTGTATGAATAAATGTACATTCCAGTTAGTATTTTAGTGGGTTTCAAAATAATTCTTTGAGGCAGGCAAATATTTTGATTTCCATTTTGTTACGAAGAAACAGGCAAAACTTGTTCACAGATACACAATTGATTAGATCCAGGATTTAGAATCAGGCAGTCCGGCTGCTTAATTTTTTGTCTCATAATGCTAATTGATGTGGCCTTGGAGTGGGGCAGTGCCTGATTGTACATGTATTTGCATATTTCCGCACCCAACAGTATTTATTGCTGTCTATCTCTTGTAGACCCTATTGGGAGTTTGAAAGTGAGTCGGGCTCAATTCTACTTTAAAAGCCCTGTTGGAAAGAGGACGTATTATATATTATTAGCTTTTCTGAAGAGGCTGCTTTCAGAGAGGACGGTATGTCAGTGAAGAACCAACTCCCTACTGGTGTAATTTCTTGTCGTTGGTTTATGGAAGAGTATAGTATGAAGGAAGATAGTCAGCAAGGGAGAGAGATCGGGCTGGGAAATGGCGCCTCTTGGGGTTTGGGTTTTTTTTTTTAAGCTTGCACATAGTGCCATCTAGTGTGTATTTGGGGAGGTTTCACTTTCTTTTCTCCAGGGCCAAAGTAAGAAGGAATACAACTGTCTTCAGAAAGCTTGTCACCAACATTTCTTCCTCTTTCCTCCTTGCGTTTTGAGGCCTCAGCCACTGACAACTCTGGACTTGGGAATTTTTTAAAGGTTGATGTGCCTCTTGTTTTATATCGTTAGTTAACTCAGTGGTCAGGGCTTTTCTTTGTGGGTCCTTGTTGTATAGTTCATGTTTACTTTTCTATACCTCAATTCTAACTTATATATATCTCTTGTCTTCCTTGTCATTCCTTTACCCTTTTATCCTAGTCCTTTAGTAACCTAGTAGTTCCTACTAATGTAGTAATATTGGACAGTAGCTAACTTCTTTCCCCTCCCAAAGGGATTAGTAAAAGTTTTACTCTGTCTTCTGAATCTAGACCAGGTCTCCCCTTCTCTGACTCCTTTTAGATGGAGTTGATTACTCCACACTTCAGGCTGACATACCAACAGGAATATCTCTTTATTGTAGAACTTACCTCACTGTAGACAGTTATCAGTCTACTTGTCTTTGTTAGACTAAGTCATGAGCTCCTCAGTTGGAGAAAATTTTCTGATTTATCTCCATATATTTAGGCTTGTAACATGGCTTGATATTTAGTAGGCACTTGATAGAACTTGGTGGGTGAATGGATTGATGGATGGATAGATGAGTTAATTAACATAGACATGTGCACAAAAGAAGAGAGGAAGGAAAACTTACTTTAGATGGAAGATTTTGGCAGTGAACAGAGGGATGTATGGGTGAGTGCACGAGTACATTATTATAACTTATACTGACTGTGTAAGATCCTTAGGAAAGGAATTCAGGTCTCAGAGCAGCAGGGACTCTGTCAACCTCTTCCTTTTCTTTTCTTTTTTTTTTGGTACCGGGGATCGAACTCACGACCATGGGCTTGCAAGGCAAGTGCTTATGCCACTGAGCTAAATCCCTAGCCCTACCTCTTCCTTTTCCCTTTGGCATGTGTTTCATTTTTCTGTGCCTCTGAGAACAGAGACTCAGGAATTTAAGAGATATTGCTGAATAATTTTTTCTCATTTTCCTTAATCCTTCCTCCTACCACCACCTCAGCCATATCTTATCCAGTACATTTTTCGTAGATTTTTTATAGTGTGCAAGATATTCTACATTTAAGGAACCATCCAGCTATCAAAATGTAAGAGGAACAATTATGAGATTTGAAGTTACAATGGAATTTTAATTCCATTCTCAGTTCCACTTGCAAGTTATTTTCCCTCTCCCAAGTCTTCGTATTCACGTCTGTCCCAGGTTAATAATGTTACCAGTATATCATTATCTGCCAGGAAGACTAGTGTGGAATCTCTTATAAACTGTAGTTGTTAGGATTTCAGTATGTGCGTATTTTAGAGGAGAGATTCAGATGCCTGGGAACTTGGCTTTACAGCCTTGATTACTAGCAAAATGATAGCCAGTGTAAGAATTACAGTAATGATTGTGGTTTCTATTTGCCCTGAGCTAGCTCAGAGCTAGACAGTTAGCAGAGTAGGGAGAATACTGTGTATGTAGAGAGGGGGTGCTCTCATTTTCCTTCTTGCAGTCATGATGATGGCCTGTTGGCTGGCACACCCTTGCCTTGCCTCCTCCAGTTCCCTACATTTCTCCCCCCGCCCCATCTCCCACAGGCTGCACAAGGCCCAGGAGGAGCACCGCACAGTGGAGGTGGAGAAGGTCCATCTGGAGAAGAAGCTGCGTGATGAGATCAACCTCGCCAAGCAGGAAGCTCAGCGACTGAAGGAGCTGCGGGAGGGTACTGAGAATGAGCGAAGCCGCCAAAAATATGCTGAGGAAGAGTTGGAGCAGGTATGAGACTACAAATTCCTGGACCCCGAGTAAAGAGTAGGGGCTGAGGGCCTGGCTGGAAAGTTTTGTGTGTGAGGACTTGGAAATATGGCTTTATTAGAAGCTCCCAGTTTTCCTAAATGGTTGAATCCATCTATATTGCTGCCAGCAATGTATGAGAGTTCTAGTTGACCTATGACCATGGTATTTTTAGATATTTTTAATTTTAGACTTTCTGGTAGGTATCTCATTGTGATTTTAGTTTTCATTTCTCTAATATTATTGAGCACCTTTTCATAAATTTATTGGGCATTTGATTTGGGAATTTCTTCTCACTTAACAATTGAGTTGTCTTATAGATTTGTGAGCTCTTTATATAAGATTTCATATAAAGATTATAAAGAAATTTAAACAAATCTCTTTCAATAATGAGCAGCCAAAAACATTAGTAAAGTTATGAAAGATTTTAAAATATGATTAATAGCATTAACCTCATCAACATATATGAAATATTTAGCATAACTGTTGAACACACATTTTCTTTTTATGTATTAAAATAATACTTCTGTTCCACATGGTCTGCTTTTCCTGGGAATCCAATATTTATGTTAGATCTTTTAACTTATTTCACATAGCTTTTATACTCAGTTGTTATTTGTTTCTCTTTGTACTTTGATTATTTTCTTTAGATCTGACCTTGAGTTCTTTAATGTTGTACTCTGCTATGAGCATTCTGCTGTACTATGCCTTACTAGTAGCCTTCCACCAGGAAGTAGAAGTCATACATTTTAAAACATGTAACAGTGGTTATGAACTTTGCATAATAGAATGAATGATTTATGGAGTTTTTGTTTTTAGACAGGGTCTTACCATGTAGTTCAGACTGGTCTTCAACTTGTTATTACAGCCCAGACTGACCTCAAACTCCCCAGTACTCTACCTCAGTCTACCAAGTGCTAGGATTGCAGGCGTGCACCACCACATCTGGCTGTGATTTGAGCTTTTAAAAATCTTTTGTGAAAAAAGAAAAACAGAACAAAACAAAACAAATTTTAAAAATAAAAATAAAAGCTTTTGATGCCCTGGTCAATACTCCAGATTAGTGAAGTCAGAATTTCTAAGTTGAGGTCCAGATATCAGTATTTTAAAACTTTACTATATGTGTTAATTCTAATTTTACCAATAAAAACAGAATATGTGATTCCAGTATGCAATAAGATTTCAGTGCTACAACCACAGAGGGAAAGAAGAGGACTAGTGAGCCCTGACTTGCCCACCTATTGCCTTTTCCTTCAGGCCTTTGTTAATTATGTATGGCAAGGCGTGTCTATCTCTGTCTCACCGCCTCTGATCTTCCTCATTCCCTGTTTTGTAATTGGTTCTTTCATTATTTTGAGCCTGTGAGCCTTTTTTTTGTGTGTGTAGGTGATTTCATTTTTTGAGACAGAGTCTCACCATGTATTTCTGGTTGGCCTCAAATTCAAGGCAATTCTCTTGTCTTGGCCTTCCATGTGTGCCACCACACTGGGCTCTGATGAGCCTTTGTGTGTCTCCTCTACTATTATACTTATATTTATTTCCTTTTTTCTTCTCCTTCCATTCTGCCTCCTTAGCTTATCTCATTCTTTTAACTACTTTTAATGTAGAAGTTGATCATAGATTTTCAGAATTCATGTATTAGTCTCTGAAGTATTTGGTCTTTATTTTAAATCTATAAAGCCAGGAGTGGGCCATTTTAGTTTCTTTTTCAAAGAACATAAACCAGGTGAAAATTGGTGCTTTCATGGGTTTCAGAAGAAGAAAGTATTGTGTCTTTAGCTAAGGCCCTCCTGTTCCAGCCAAAGCCATGTGGAACCTCAGGCATGCTATGGGATACAGGCCTCAGTGGCTGAAGTTGAGGATAATGAGACTGCTCCCAGTCCTTCTTCTCTGGGATGATGACCAGCTGAAGTTTAGTGTTCAGATGGGGGTATTAGGGATCACTTATCCTGGTAACCTGGGTGAGATAGCCAGGAATCTGGTACACCTAATGTCTGCCTGATGCCTGTAATCCCAGAACACGGGGCTGAGGCAGGAGGATCCCTGTGAGTTTGAGGCTAGCCTGGTCTACATGAGCAAGTTCAAGGCCAACCTGCATTACATCATTTAGACTTTGTCTCAGAAACAAAAAACAAAGCACATAATGTCTGTACTTGCAGCTTCATGACTGTCTACTTTACTCTGTGTTCCTCACAGAGAAAGTCAGGAGATTTCTGCTTGTGCATTGGTCCTTTTTCCTTTCTTGGCCTCTGTTGGGAATGACTCTGTTAGGTATATTCATTTTTTTCCCATCTCTAGACAGTAATTTTCAAAGCCTACCTGTCATGTTTACTGAAAGAATCATAGAACATACTATGTGGACTGGAGAAGACTTTGAAGAACGTTCAAACCAATGCTTTCTAGAGTAGGCATTGTTTTCAAGGCTTTTTGACAAGATTTTTTCACATACTTTCCATGATAGGGACCTATTAGGACATTACCCCTTTGCTGATGGTTTGGATTTGCTTGGGAGGAAGTCCCTATTCCACAATGAATTAAGATCTATTATTGGAAGTACAGGGTCACAGAACAAGTTCAGGGACCAGAACCAGATTTCCAACCAAATACTTTTTCTTTAATTTTCTGAGGTCCAAGCAAACTCCCAGTAAGATGATTCACTAACTGGTCAGTTTCTGAAGAGATCAGGGAAGACTTTTGGCTGCATGACCAAGACAGTCAGGGAGTGTAAGATAGAAAGAGTGCCCTATAGCAAAAACGTCTCAGTTGAGTTCTAGTCGACACTTGACCTTGAGGGGGCTGCTTTCCTTCCCTCAGCTCCCTTCCTTTTATATAAAATACAGAGGACAATCCTTGCCTTTTTTCCTTCCTGAGAGAGTTTTAAAGCAATTAAGAGCTCTGAGTTCTGAAGCATCACACAGAGGTGTTGGAGAAGATCCTAGAATCGGTAAACAGAGTCACATCCTCTTGGCTGCATAGGTTCGGGAGGCCTTGAGGAAAGCAGAGAAGGAGCTGGAATCACACAGTTCATGGTATGCTCCAGAGGCCCTGCAGAAGTGGCTGCAGCTGACACATGAGGTGGAGGTGCAGTACTACAACATCAAGAAACAAAATGCTGAGAAGCAACTGCTGGTGGCCAAGGAGGGGGTGAGACCTGCCCTCCTGTGGCCCTCCTTCTTCCCTCTTCCCTCCTCCCTGTCCTCCTCCCATTTACCACCCTTTGTCCTCTTTTCTGCCCCTTCCCTCTGGCAAAGAGATATCCTGTGGTGGGTTCTGTTTCTTTTCCTAGTGTACAGCTCCTGATAATGTCCTCAAACTTCTGAAAGAGGGAATGAGGGTATAGGGGTCCTCCCTCCTGTCTTCTGGGAAAGACGAAGCAAGTGGAAGCAAGTAGAGGAAAAGCTCTGCCAGCCCCACGCTGCCATGGGGACAGAGGTCCTCCTGGGGCTAGGGTATGACAGGGGAACCTTTTGCTTCTCTTTCCTTCCCTTTCCCTTCCCTTCCTTTTCCTTTTCCCTATTTCTTTTCTTTTTCCTTGTACAGCTTAAGTTGTGCTAGGAGGAGAGGGATCCAGCCACAGGAAGGCCTTTCTCATTTCTTCCAACCTCTAATTCCTGCTCTCTTTAAGCTGGGGGCCTCATCTTTTCAGGCTGAGAAAATAAAAAAGAAGAGAAACACACTCTTTGGTACCTTCCATGTGGCCCACAGCTCTTCCCTGGATGATGTGGATCATAAAATTCTAACGGCCAAGTAAGTAGCAACACTTAGCAATTCTGGCAACATCCATACCATCCTTAGAATTTGAAGGTATATGGAGCCTTTAAGCTCAATTCTATTTTCTTATTGGTGGAACAACAACTCCAATCTCCTGCCCCACCTTATCTACCTCCTGCCTTGATCTGAAGCTTGAGTTTATTGTGTTTTCTATTCACTCACATCTCCCAATTTCTTCCTTGGGGAAGAAGCCTCATTGTTACTTGTCTCCCGCCCAGTCCATACCAACAGTTCTCTTTCATCTGTCTTCAGGCAAGCACTAAGTGAAGTGACAGCAGCACTGAGGGAACGCCTGCACCGCTGGCAGCAGATTGAGATCCTCTGTGGCTTCCAGATTGTCAACAACCCTGGCATCCACTCACTGGTGACTGCCCTCAACATAGACCCCAGTTGGATGGGCAGCACACGCCCCAACCCTGCCCATTTCATCATGACTGACGATGTGGATGACATGGATGAGGAGATTGTATCACCCTTGTCCATGCAGTGTACGTGCCCTTTTTGGTGGGAGGACAGGGAAGGAGCTTTTGATACACAAGTTGAGAAGTCTGTAGCCTCTGCTGGGCTTAGACAGTGCAAGGGGCAGAAAACCAGGAAAATGGTTCACCTCATGACCTTTGTTAATAAAGCACAGTTCACGTCAGGATATCTCTGTAGCTGTCCTTTTGGTTGGCCTTCCTTGCTTTAAGCTCTGTCCTTGTAGGTGCATTATGTTAAGTGTGTCTCCTTTTACTCCTTGTTTCTTTATTTTCCTTTTTCCCCCTTATAGTCTACTTTATAAAAAAAAAATCTCCTTTAGAAACTTTGATCCACAATGTAAAGACTGCTTTAATTTTGATTATTTATTGAATTTATTTATTTTCATTTTATGTTCCTTATTCTTCTTTGTTAAAGTGAATGGACTGATGTCTCTCATTTTCTCTCTCTTTTGTATGAGGCTCCATGTAACAACAGTCCTTTTGAATGCTCTAGTCTTCAAGGCTGTAAGCTGGAAGGCATCCTTGCTCAGGAGGGAACTCCTGCACAAGCATGTCTGCCTTTTCCCCTGAGCTCTTGGACCTCCCCATCTTCTGTCCTAGATATGTCTTCTCCCTTCTGTCCCCTGCAAGTGATGAGAGCAGAGTAGAACAGGGCTGAAAGAACAACATTGGGTGGGATTTTTTTCCTTTTTGTTTTCTTTTTTTCAGTATTGAGGATCAAACCCAGGAGTACTGTATCACTAAGATACTTCCCTAGACTTTTTTATTTTTTGAGACAAGGTCTCACTAAATTGCCCAGGTTAGGCTTAAATTTTCAGTCCTCCTGCCGTGCCTTCTAAGTAGCTGGGATTACAGACTCTGTGGGAATTCTTTAGTGAGTGAGGGGATTTTCCTTTTACTGGTCTACAGTTGAATTATTATTTGAATGAGAGGTTATTTTAGGTAAGTAGAATAGGCCTGAGTAATACCTTAGTAAGGTATTATCCTAGGCCCATGTCCCATCAGAGCAGAGGGATGGCACACAGCTGGGGCTAGTTTAGCAATTTACTTTCAGAAGACCAGATTCTTTCATCAGGCTGGTCACCCACTCCAGAAAATATTTATTTTATAAATTCTCCAAATGGTACTTCACCAGGGGCTCTTTATCTTCCTGATCTCATATCTTGTGAGGATTTTAGTCATGACCTAATAAGGTTTGGATCACTGACATGTAGAGCTGGAACTTGACTCACTGATTTAAAAGTTTCAGTGTTCTCAAGGTGGGGAGGGAGCTTTATTAGTTTGGAGATACCCACCCATCCTCTACCTTTCCTAGATCCCATTGAGGGGTAGGATAAAGCCCTCCATAAATCAGATTCTCTTCTCCTTTTGGCCTGGCTGTTGACCATAGATGCTGCCTGGCTGATGGGGCGTAGGTTCAGTGACCGCTCTCTCTGCTCTACATCCGCCGGCTCGGATGATCAGTCCCTCTGGAAATACCCGGGTTTGAGGAGCCCCTTTGGGGCTTTTGTTTTTCCAACTTTCGGGACTAAACCATCACTGCTACCCCATGGGCGCCTTCTCCTGCCTGCCTTACAGTCCCTCTATACCCTTAGCACTGGCCCTACTAACTGCAAGGAGGGGCTCGGGGTGAGAAGAATCAGCCTGCTCAGTTGAGAGTGATGAAAGGCTTTTCCCTTCAGCCTAGCTACATAAGTGTCTTTGTGGCCTTCTAGCTGGGCTGAGAAGGAAAAGGGAAGGAAAGGAAAGGTCAGCCCTTTCCTTTCTCTTTGTATATTTCTCCCTTTTCCTCAGTGTTTCTGCCTTCTTTCTCCATCTTTCACTATCTACCTATTATGGACTTCCTCTTAACTAGCTGTGGAAGCCCTACCTCCCCGATCTTCGTTACTATGGAACTGTACTCTCTCTCTGGTGGCTTTTGTAAGGATTCTGTCCTCCCTTTTGACCTGGGCCTTTCATACATCTTTAAGGAGGAAAGCAGGGTGGCCTATCATGGTAGAAGGAAAGAGAAAAGGTCTGTATTTTACCTCTTTTCAACTGGAGCCTAGAGCCAAAGGGGTCTGTCTGACACATTCCTAAGTTACCTGGTGTCAGCTACCCCTTCACCAGGCTTGGTGATTATCTTCCAAAAGCCTCATTTGCAGCTTTGATCCAAAAACTGGATCATTATTGTTTATATGTTTATTAGAGGAAATTTGGGGATTTAAAAAAATTAAATAGCATAATAAACAGCATCCATAGTCCCACCCACAGTTGAGCACCCACGAATTTCTTAATGTAGTGACGATAATGAAAATCACTACCATTTATTGAGTGCCATGACCTGTGACAGGTTCTTCAAGGATATCATCTTGGAGAATCAGAATAGCCCTGTGGGATTTTACAAATTATAAATTAAGATGAAGATTTAAGTTGCATAAGGTCACAGCTAGAAGTGGAAGGCCTGCTTTCAAACTGTATTGTTTTATATTCTAATGCTCAGGGATTGTTAATGTAATTTATGTCTTTTTCTCTGAGCATTTTAATAGGCTTTCTGTATTCTTAAAATCTTTCTATAAGCATGACTTTTCATCTCTATTGTCTTCCAGCAAGTGAATGTATTATCATTTTTCCCACTGTCCTATCTCTATATTTATTTTCAAACAATTATTAATGATGACCCAATGAACATATTTTTAATGGTTCCTTGTCTAAATTGTGAATTACTTCCTGAGTTTGACTCTCTGAAAAGGCTGGTTCTCAGTGCTCTCCTGGACCTTGCCCCAAATGCTTATTCTCCCCTGCCCTGCCTGTGTCCTCCCACTAACTGCCTTGCCACTTCCCCAGTGACATTGGCCTTAGATCTCCTTCCATTGGAGTTGCCACTAAAACTGACCTGGGCACCTCATCTTCAGTTTTCCATCCTTTTAGGACATCTGGTGGGAGGTTTCTGGGAGGCAGTGCCCCATTCACCAGATTGGGTATCAAAGGCCCAGAATGGTTTCCAGTAGATGGTTGTCTATGGGCACCTGCTTACCTGCCACCTAAAGTGGCTTGACCCTTCCTCACTCTTTCTTCATTCTCCTTGCAGCCCCCAGTCTGCAGAGCAGTGTCCGGCAGCGCCTGACGGAGCCACAGCATGGCCTAGGATCTCAGAGGTTGGTAGAGGGTGAGGCTGGCCACTTCTTGACAAGCCGGGTGTCTCTGCGGCGAATGCGCAGCCTTTCATCTGGACAGTCTTTCAGTTCTGAAGGCTACGGAACCAGCCCTCCATCTGCCTCTGCTTCTTCCTGCTCTTCTTCCACCATCACCACCTCCACTACCACCACCACCACCACCACCACCACCGTCCATGTCTACCCTGTTTATTACCACCAAAGCACTTCCTATTTCCTCCAGATGGATCCCCACTCTGACCTGTCGCTTTCTGGTTGCAGCACTGTGATGCCTGGGCATTCAGAGAGCTTGGGGTATTAGCTGTCTTTCTTCTCTTTCTTCCTTCCCTTCCTGCTGATTTTATTTTGACTTCTGCCTGCTGGCTGCTGCTTGGTCAACTCTGGAGATGTGTGCTATTTAGAATTTCCCTCTTGTCCTGTCGTTTTCCATCTCAGACTCCTTTTTAAGGGCAGCCTAATTTCCCATACCTTCCTTCTCTGTTTGGGGTTTGCTGACTCTAAAAATGAGTAACAACCTTCTTTCTTCATGATCCTATAGCACTTTTGCCTAAACTATGCACTTTTAACATCAGTTATTTCAATGGGATCCGTACTACTTTCACTCTTTCATCAAAACACTTACTGATATCTACTCTGTGCCAGATTCTGCTAGGCATGGGGACTCACAGATGATAAGTTACAGTTTTGGTCATCATGAACTATTGTATGGTCTGGGAGAAGTATATAAGTATTGTGGAACAATCTGATAAGTGCTATGGGAATTTTGAGAAAGGAGGAATGACTAATAGTGTGTACCTAGGTGGAATGCTTCACAAGAGAGATGACACTGTGCTAACACCTTATGTGCAGGGAAAGGAGAAAGTAGGCAAAAGAAACATTATGAGCAGGGGAATGGAAGTGTAAGATAATATGATATATTTGTTATTTAAGTGTTGGTTGGGCTGGGGATTTAGCTCAGCGGTATAAGCACCTGCCTGGCAAGCGCAAGGCCGTAAGTTAGATCCCCAGTACCAAAAAAAAAAAAAAAAAAAAAAAAAAAAAAAAAAAAAAAAAAAAAAAAAGTGTTGGTTATGGGTTGATAGGAAGAAGTATATGAGGCTAGAATGATAGAACACTTTGAAAAGCTAAGAGTTCTTGTCTTTATTCTGTAGGAGATGGGGAACTGCAAAAGAGTTTCTAAACAAAAGTGAACTGGTCAGGTTTGTACTTCAGAAATAACATTTTAGTGACCTGTATGCAGGAAGAATGGGGACGACTCCAGAATTTGAAAGTAATTGCAGTAGACCACTAGATGAAGCAGAGAGCTCTTAGATGATCAAAGGAATGAAAGGAAGAGAGGAATCTAGACTGACACCTAGATTTTTACTTGAGTGACTAAATGATCAAAGTTCCTCTCATGGAATTAGAGTACAGAAGATGAAAGTCTGGGGACTTGGGACAAGAAAAATTGGGCACTTATTAAAATATTTACTTTTAAGGTAGGAAGTTAAGGTGCTAAAAGGTTAAGTAATTTTCCCCAGGTCCCACAGCTAGGTAGGAGTAGAATGCATACCAGAACTTGGCTTTCTCCTCTAGGACACTCTGTTGAATATTTTTATCCTTCCACAAGGTCTCAATAAATGCATTAGCAAACAATTGGGGAAAGACTTTATTCCCCAAGGTAGACTAGCAGCTGTAGGACTTTCCTTGCTTATACTTCAAGATGACAGGCTAAGGTCAAAACTTGATTTTTCCTAGAACAAATTTAGGGGACTTTCAGAAGGTCTCCATCTGTAGTCTAGAATTGCCTTTTAGCTTCATAGTTGTGACTATAGCCCAGTCCTGGCAGCTGGGCTGCAGTGAACTTACCTGTTGCTTTCCTTTGGTCCTGCCTTACTTAGGATACCTCTCTCTCTAGCTATGCCCCTTGAGCGTCTGGGTAATTATCATGGAGGGCTGTTCCTTTCTCTTTCACAAAAGTATTGCCGTTGGTAGAATTGTTAATCTGCAGAGCTGCTCATCCTCATTCTCATCCTCATGTTCATCCAGATGCCTAGGGAGACTCCTCTCAGTACAGATGAAGAAGACTGAATCAAATTGGGGATTTAGGGAATGCTGTGAATTTCATGCTTCAAGGCCTAAACTGAGGACAGTGGGGAAGAAGGGTGGGAAGCTACTTGCATCCACCTGGCCTGTTCACTACTTAATTTTCTTTTGCACCATGCATCAGAGGATCATCTCTAAAGACTAACAGGCTCTCTAGTAAGGTTAGTAATTTGGGATGGGAATCCAAAGCAGCCTAGCCTTTGGGGAGGGACACCCTTGGCCTGAAGGCCTCAGAGATTCAGGGAGGGAAGGTGAGCCTGCTGCTTTAGTAGACCTTTTCTCTCCTTAATCTACGCACATATACTCGCAGATTCTTATCTTTCTTTGGCAATCTCAGCTTTTGGTGAATGACAGAAGCATAGAAAAATGGAAATCAAGACCAAATGGTACTGTGGGTCAGGAGACGTGAGTCTGGAAGGGCCCCAACCTTTTGACCTCTTTTCCTTGGTATTAGAAAGGTGGGCTCCTAGGATCCTCACCTCCTCAGTTTAGAGGGCCCTTTTTCTCAGTGTTTACCAGGACTTCCTTGGTACTTTGCTCAGTGGTTTGTTTGTACATAGAAAAGAAAGGATATAGAGAGAGTCATTATGGGGCTTAGAGAAATAAGGACAGATTTAAATGGAAGCGAGGAAGCTGGGTGTAGTAGCACATGCCAGTAATGCCAGCACATGAGAGGCTGAGGCAGGATGATCACTGCAAGTTTGAGGCCAGCCTGGGCTAAATAATGAGGTTAAGGCCTGAACTACATAGTGAGATCCTATCTCAAAAAAAAAAAAAATCAGCGTCAGATATATGAAACCAAATATGAGACTGACTACTTGTAAACAGTAGATTCTGTGGCTGAAAAAATAGTTGTAGCATGGAAGCTGGAATTGTTATTTGCTATCCAGGAAGGTAGCTGCTTAGTGAGTTTCTTTTTGAGAATAAAGCCTACAGTAGTTATAAGCTAACTCCTGCCTATATCCATGTAAGAGGAATGGTACCTTCCAACTTCTGAACTTGGTCTCCTTTCTGGGTCCTGTGACACTTTCTTCTCCCACTCATGACACATTTTCTTTTGCTTCCTGTCTCAGATACATTTCCTTTAGCCTTTTCCTCTGCCTTTGCTGTAGGTTCTCAGGCCTTTGGAAAATCAAAAAGGTTCAGGATAGGCAGGGAATTCCCTTATCTATATTGGTTTGTCTGCTGAAGTAGGAAGTAGCATGGGAATTAGTTCAGAGTCTTCCTAGGAACAGCCAGTCCCTGAAAGCATCTCAAGTTCCTGGACTAGCCTCCGTGTGTGCATGTCTAGTCTGCAGTGACATGTCCCCATAACTCAGCCTTGCAAAGAAAGCCTCTTATGACTGGCCCCTATATGAGTCTTCTAGCTTGGCTGGTCTCATCATCAATTACATGATACTTTATACACTTCTGATTGCTTTGCCAATATTTTTGATTCTCCAAACAGTCTTGTCAAATAATTGAATTGTTATCATTCTCACTGAGCCAAAATTGAGGGCCAGCAAGGTTAACTGACTTGTCCAAGATCACATAGAAGAGTCCAGAGATTTTCTGGCTCCTCCTTTAAAGCCAACATCTTGTCTTTCTATGCCTCCTTACATTCTCACTGTCAGCAGAGTTTTGAAATAGATCCCGTCTTTCCTGCTGCCATAGTAGACTTCAGTCTGAACTCTACAATACCTCTCTGTTATGGCCTTCTTTAAGTCTTGTAGGAGGGTAGAAAGAGGCAGCATCTTGGCCTTTGGGGAGTGGGTGAGGAATTGTTTGCAAGGCTGTTCTAACCTTCTCCTCCCCAGCCTGGGTCAGGCCCACTGATTGCATGTATCCTGTTCCTTGGGGCCTGACCCAGACCAGATGTATCCCAGAGTGCGACAGGAGTAAGTAGGGGAAAAGACATGAAAAATGGTGACTCAAAGAAGCCTGCAGGTTCTATGTCAGTTTAGGATTCAGTCCTAAGAAATCTGACCAGCTTTTGGAAAGCAGAAATTTTAATTGACTAAGATGCCTGTAGAATTTAAGCCCATGGTTGTACCAGTTTAGGGCCTTTGTGTTCAACTGGGATGGGGTCCAGGCATTGCAAAATCCTTTGCTTGACAGATGATGATATAATGACATTTGTTTTTGTTTCTTTTTGTCCATTTCTTCTCTCTCCATCACTTTTCCCTTTTTTCTCCTTTCCTCTTGGTCTTTCTTACTTCTGCCTGCTTCTCTTTTTGTTTTTCTTCTACAATTCTCTCCTCTCCCTGTTTCTTACCCAATTTATCCCCATTTCCTGTTCCTGCCTCCCGTCTTATGCTATACCGATGGCTTATTCAACTTCGTTACTCATTGTTCTCCTTCCCATCTGCTTATACATTGTTTTCCTCTTCTGCCCCTCTGTCCTCATTTTCTTACGCTATTCTCATTGTCTTATGTGCCTTTCTCCTCTTTACCTTTCTTCATCTCCCTCTGTCCTGTATATGTCCTTTTCTTCCTCTCTGTCCTGTGTCTTGCAGGGATTTGACCCATTCCGATTCGGAGTCCTCCCTCCATACGAGTGATCGTCAGCGTGTGGTCCCCAAGCCTCCTCAGATGGGCCGTGCTGCAGATGAGGCTCTCAGTATCATGCCTTCCAATGGCAGCCACCGGCTGATTGAGGGGGTCCTTCCAGGATCTCTTGTGGAGAAACTGCCTGACAGCCCTGCCCTGGCCAAGAAGGCATTACTGGCGCTGAATCATGGGCTGGACAAGGCCCACAGCCTGATGGAGCTGAGCCCTTCAGCCCTGCCTGGTGGCTCCCCAGTTTTGGATTCTTCCCGTTCGCATAGCCCTAGTCCCCCAGACCCAGATACACCATCTCCAGTTGGGGACAGCCGAGCCAGCCGAAACACACGCATTCCCCACTTGGCTGGCAAGAAGGTCGTGGCTGAGGAGGATAATGGTTCTATTGGTGAGGAGGCAGACTCCAGCCCAGGCAGGAAGAAGTTTCCTCTCAAAATCTTTAAGAAGCCTCTTAAGAAGTAGGCAGGTTGGGAGTGGCAGTGGTAAGACAGCTTTCCTTTCTTGTGTCCTCTGCTTCCCTCTCCCTTACCCTCATTAAGATATCTGGCCCCTAAAGCGGGGCATGAAGGGGCTAGCCCAGGGGCCTGGGCACTGTACATACCTGCCCCCTCATCCTTGGGTCCTTCATTGTTAATTTATTAACTGACCACCATGGCCTGCCTGCCCTGCTTCCCTCCCAACCATGGGCTGCTGCTGTCACTCCCTCTCCTCTTCAATGCATGTCTTAGTTGCTGTTCCTTCAGCTCCCAGCACCATCCCTGGGGTCCAGCTTCTGTCTCTGCTGTCCCAGTTTTTAGGTTTGGTTTTCTGTTTCACTTTGTCTCCTGCTTTTAGGTTTCTCCCTCCTACACTCTCCAACTTCCCCTAGCAGTTGTGGGGAAAATAGGAGGAGTAACTTCTGACACTTGTGCCTCAGATCTGTTCACCCTACCCACAGTGGTTCTGTTTGCCCCAGACTGGGGCCATGGGCCTAATCTTTGGAGTTTGTTCTTTGGGAGTATGACAGGCTGAAGAGAACCTCACCCTAGAGCTCACTCAGGCTTCCATGGCCCCATGGGAGAGTAAAACCAGTTCCCAAAGAACGAACTACCAAAGTTTTGAAGAGAGGCCATGTTTGGGATCGACCAGGAGAGACCTCTTTTAGTTGGAGGATAAGTGGATGCCAGAGCCATAGGCTATAAGGCAGTCACCTTTTCTCTCTTGTCCTGCCCACATCTGCCTCTTATCCCTGCTCCCCCGTACTTCAGGAGTATCTGTCTCTTAGAGGTGCTGCCCCAAAGCTCCCCAAGTATCAGAACTCCTGGGGCTCAGGACAGTTGGCTCCCCTGGCTAAGGGAGTCATAGTTGTGATAATAGGGCTCTTGTGGAGTCCTGGAATGCTTGAGTAAGAATGTTGTTTTATTTGAACCAAAAGACAGAACAGTTTAAAAATGAAAAAAGAAATCTCCTGAATTTCCCAAGTGCCTGCACAGCATATTCCCCTTGTCGGACTCCATTTTCATGTTACGGCATTGCCTGGGCCAAAGGCTCAAAAAGGATACAATTGATTTGGGGAAGGGGTGGTGAAGGAAAATGGTATATGTGAAGGCTGCTGTGTGACCACTTCCCCCCATCCTTCCCATCCTCTACACAACTCCCTTACCTGTTTTTGCTATGGCTGTAAAGATACTTTCCCACTGCTCCATTCTGCCATGCCTTTACCCTGGGATCCTATCTTGGGCCTGGGGTTGGTCTTAGGAGGGTGATAGGCTGCAGACTGCCTGGTACCCTCTGGACACCCTCACATGGGATTTTCTGTGTTATTTCATAAGACTCTTTGAAGTCCAATAAAGCATGTAGGAGATTTTAATTTTTCTGGTTTTGACTTTCATTGTGTTCTCTGTGGTTTAACAAATGGGGTGAAGAAACTATTTTATTCTTTCTCTACCAAGAGAAAAGAAAACATTTAAAGCACATACTCAAGAAGTTATCCCCAGTATTACCTAGTAAAATACAGGATGCCTAGTTAAGTTGGAATTTCAGAGAAACAATAACTTTTTAGATTAATTTTGCCTTATGCAGTGTTTGTGACACAGTTTTATTCCCTAAATCTGACAGTTCTACTTTGGGGCCATGTTGATCCTGTAGCTTCACCTGTGACTTATGACTTGCAATTGCTTCACAGGGAGCTTGGCAACATCTGGAAGACAATGAGGAACCAGTGAAAATTTATGAAAGGATTTAGAGAAGGGATGTCACAGATAAGATTTCATGTCAGTTTGTGTCAGCCTTCTATATTAGGGCTCTCATCTCTTTTTTTGGAGGGGGAGCAGTATAAGGATTGAACTCAGGACCTTTTTTTGCTAGCCAGGCAAGCACTTGTGCCACTGAGTCTCAGTCCAGGGCGCTCATCTCGTACCATTCATGCTCAGTCACCAACTCCATCTCACTCCCACAAGGCAACATCTTCCTTATTGCTGATGCTGACTGCCATCGTCCATGAACAAGCAAATATGTCGCGGCCCCGCTTAAAAATCTCGCAGGGTTCCAGTTTGCATCAAGGTAAACTCCAAACACGGCTGGCCTAGCATGGCTTTTTTCCAATTGAGTTCTGGCCGACCTAAGAGCTCTGTGGATCCCACTTGCTCCTACCCGCCGGCCCTAGACTATGGTCCGTATTTGATGGCAGTCAAGTCAAAAAGTGTTCAGGGAGGTTGGGTTTTTGTTGCGATTTCAAAAACACTTACACTGTATGACTCTAGGAGGCGCTCGCAGCCGAGGGGACGGGGTTTAGCTTGGCGGACTCCGCAATCTCCTTTAGGGTCCCGGGGCTTCAGAGTCGGCTTGCCCACACCAAACATGGCGCAGGAGAACAGCGTTCCCCCCCGGGTCCGCCTACATGCAATGGGCTTTGGTAGACGCGCAGGCTCTTGGCTTTGCCCATACTCAATATGGCAGCCACGGGAGAGGCCTGATTGTGCTTGTCTGATCTTGCCCACACGTCCTTGGCGTTGGTAGCGTCGAGTAACGTCATTCGCGCTCCAGTCGCGCGGTTTTGTGCGTCACGGGTGGCGGGAGCGGGAAGAAGTTCGGATTGTCGCGCCTCTGCTTTGGTGAGGCAAGTGTTATCAGACCCCTCCCCCCCCAACTCCAGTCCCTGCACCCAAGCAAGCCAGCCGGCTTGGAGTCCAGCCGTTCACCCTCTACCGCCGTCTCGAACCCATTGGCGCCTCAGAGTTGCAGCCCGATCTCGAACGCCTCAGCGCCCCAGCCATTAGCTGCGATGCATGTGATCAAGCGAGGTGAGGGGTCAGGGAAGGGCGGCGGGGTAGGTGAGAAGGGAGAGGGGCTCAGGCTGTCGCTGCCACAACTGTTACTACCCACGCCCACCCGCCCGCTGGCCCGCTGGCCTCCGCCACTTCCCGCCTTTCCCGCCGCGGCTTCCCGCCCTGTCAGCTACCTCGGCCTCTTGAATCCCGTCAGCCTCCCTTCGTCCTCCTCTGGCCGTGCTCCCCATGACTTTGTTCTCTTGATGCATTTCAAGAGTCATACTTACCTTCTGTGGAATAGTGCGAGTGAAAATGGGGAAACTGAGGCCCAGTGAGAGGTTGCGGTGACTGACCCAAAGTGCCCTACTGAGGTGATGGTAAGATCAGCGTTCGAACGCATGGTACACAACAGTTTTATTTGAAAACCGTGGGCTTGGTGACCTGTACTAGGCACAAAAGGAAGCAAGGAAAGAAAGGTTTTTATATGCTACACGGGCACCTGTCATTCTGGTCTTTTTGTGGGGTGAAGATGGGGGAATGGGGTGAAAAGTCGCAGATACAGGCTGCCCTCCGGACTTTTCCTTTTGGAAGAGATTGTGTTGCCTGATGACCCAGTAGTAATCTCAGAGGAGAGGAAGAGATCCTGAGTCAAAGATGGCCAAGCCTTCTGACAGGGTGGGCTGAGAAGAGCCAGGAACTTGTATTCTTTCTTAACCTTTACTTGCCTTTAGGTTTTTGTGTCCCTTGTGCTCGCACTTTTATAAGAGGCGACAGACCCTGCTTTAGCAATAAGTTAGAGAAACAAGAACAATACATAAAGACTCCTCTGAAAAAGGAACAAATTCTGAGTTGAATGCACTTTCCTTTGCTAAAACAATAAAGTTGTTTCAAAATTGTAGGCTTTTAATAAATACTGGTTGACTGACTTGGTGTTTCTGTTTTGTTCACTAGACTGCTCACACTTCGGGGCTGCTTACTTTTAGCACCAAAACTGCTATGAACAAAAAGAAGGTCAAAGAATGAATTAGAATAATTATGTCAAAATATAGGAAATGGTGATTGCTTTGGGTAGGCAGTAGTTGATTTGTTTGTGTCCAGCTTGGTTTATCTACAATCAAGAGATGTACGGTGGATAATATTGGTCTTTCTGGTTTTTGTGCCTGGAGAACATTTTCTGAATTCCCCTACTCCCACATTTTAGCTTATAAGGACAACCATCAAAATACGTAATGCACTTACATTGATCTATTGCAGTGAGAACTGAACATCCAATTTTTAAACCTTTTAAAAGAGATACATGAGATTGGTCTTGTGAGTCAGTAACAAAGATAAGTGGAAAATTTATGAATTTAGATTACTGGAGTTGGTAACACCAGTGTGTAGGGTTTTTAACTTTTTGGGTCTACTTGAAAACTAGTTTAAGAAGTACTGTAAACAACAAACTCTAAAAGTTAGGGCTTATTTTGTTTCTTGTTCCTTTGCAGAACATAATTTGATCCAGATGGCTCATACTTTCCAGAATCTAGACTGTGCCATGTGGCATTCAGCAAAACTTGTTAATATTTGAAAAGTAATGAGATTTATTTATGTTTTGTTTTTTTTGGTCCCCTCTTAATTTTGATTAGCTTTGGTGTAATTATTCAAGAGGGGTTATTCAGTGTGTTGATAGTGTTTTAAAGGTTTTTTTTTAGAGACAGGGTCTCAGTAAGTTTCAGGCTGACTTTGAATTCACTGTGTAGTCCGGGCTAGCCTCAACATGCCATAATTCTCCTCCCTCAGCCTTTTGAGTGCTGGGATTATAGGTGTATACCACCATGCATAGTTTGTGTGCTGATTCCTTGCTAATCACTGTGAAGGAAATAATAGGGGAAGGAAGCAATTCTATTTTCAGAGAATTTAAAATGGTTAGGAATTTGTAATAATCCATAGGAAAATTGTTAGAGGGAATGTTCGATGAATGTTTTTTTTTTTTTTTGTCTGCTATCCTGAGCTATTTTTCCTAGTGGGAGATTAAAATTAAGAAAATAAAAGTTAAGAGCCATTTCAGTAAATGATAGGGTAGCTGATTGAAATCTAATTTGTTCTTTGGAATTTAGTATGTTTTCAAAAACTTGGATTATAACCTACAGTAAAAAAAAGTACATTTTTACATGTACATGTGCTATATATACATACACATACATATTTCCTCCATCCCTTCTTAATTCCATTCACAGCCTAGTATTTTATTTTTTATGTTGTTTGTTTTTATGATGTGTGTTATAAAAGTGACCAGATACTTTTTTTTATTCCTTGGTTACTGCAAGTTCTTATCTAATGGCTGCTCATGACAAGTCCACTCCCAGTTGTGGACACACAGTTAGTCCAACTGAACAACTGACTTTGGAGTAACACAGAAATTCATGCTGCAATTCTGGAGGCTAGAAGTCTGGAGTCTAGGTGTCAGCTCAGTGGCTGTCATAGACCTTTTGAGGGATGTCATGAGACATTCCCCACCTTGTAGCTGCATCACTTCAGTCTCTACCTCCGTGGTACTCTCCGTGTTGTCTTAGCCTTCCCCGGCACAGCCCACTATTTTACAACTTTGCTGGATATTGTGCTGGGCACTGAGATTGCAATGTTAACTAGGCAGATAGGGTTCCTGCTTTCGAAGATCTTAAAATGATAGGTAAAGAATAGACTGTATTAGCCCATTCATTCCCTTATTCAGAAGGTATGTTTTCAGCATCTCTCTGCTAGAAACTGTTATGAGTATTGAGGATTCAGTAGTGAACAGAGGCTGAATCATCACCTTTTCTTCATTATCTGAAATGTACTGACTCTTATGTGTTTACTTATGAATAACATATAAAGAAACAATTCAAACACTGATTTGGGAGTTGATCACATAAAAACAGAATAATGTGATAAAGATAAATGGAAAGACAACCACGAGTTGTATGATCAAAAAAGGTCTCTTTGAAGCTGACATTTGAAGGAGCCCTGACTAATGCCAAGAGCTAGTTGTATGAAGATTTGTGGTCTGAGGATTCCAGGGTGTGGGAAAAGAACTTTCATAGCTTGCAGAAGAGGCACATTTTTGGTTTTACATGATTAGTGAGGTTTTCCTGAACATTGAAGCGTTAAAGATAGCTTATAACGAGGAAATCAGATGATTGGAATTCTACAGATGGTTCCTGAGTTATGAGTTTTTTGAGTTTATAGTAATATAAAAGCCATTTGTGTATTGAGTAGAAGCTTTAAGTTTCAATCTTGTCTTGAGTGAGTGATATTCAAAATATGTCAGTATTCTTTTCTAATGAGCAAGCTGTAGAACCTAATCAGCCATGTGATCATGAGGAAAACAGCTTGTATTTTATTCTGTACTGTGTTGCTAAGCTATGATGTTTGGTTATTTAAGTTTATTTGATTTTAAATAGTTCACAGGCACAACAGGAGATGTGAAGTGTAGACTACATTCAGGAGGACTTTGAGAGACCAGGATAAAGTAGGTAGTAAGAAGCAGGGATGAGTGGTATGATGGTCTGCACCTGGGTTGAAAAATGGACCAAGTGGAATCACCTTAGAGAACAGTAGGTCTTTGGACCCTGAGGCTTTGTTTCCTAATTTGAGTTAAGACAATTACCAGTGTAATTTAGTACCTGGCAAAAAAAGAATACATATGAGAAAGCCAAATGTAAACACATATTTAATATGTTGTTAATTAGTTACTAGTTGCAAAGGACTGTTGGTGCACAAGGAAGACAAAAACTAAATCAGTGGGAGACACTAACATTTGCCCATGTCCATGTAGGATTTATCAAGTTATTTTCATGATTTTGAACTTTGATCATATTCCTCCTTGTCCTTGCAGAATAATCCCGCTGTTCTTAATTTGTCTTTAATGAGTAATTTATGCAATCTTAATTTATTTACTCTTAACAATAGTGGGTAAAGTTCAAGGCGGCTCTTGGCAATTTAGCGAGAGACCTTCTCTCAAAAAAAAAAAAAAAAGGACTTGGAATATAGCTCTGTGGTGGAGTGTCCCTGCCAAAAACAAAACAAGTCAGGTGTGGTGGCATACTCCTGTGATCCTAGCACTCAGGAGATTGAGGCTAGAGGATTGCTGTGAGATGAAGGTCAGACTGGGCTATAAGGTGAGTTCAAGGCCAGCCTGCACTGCATAGTGAAACTCTGTCTCCAAAAGACAAAAATATACAAAACCAAAACTGAACAAAAATCAAACAATTCTGTGTTAATCACATTAATTGTCTGACATTGCTGTTTTAGTAAGTGCTAACGTGAACTGTTTGATTTATTCTCAGATGGCCGCCAGGAGCGGGTCATGTTTGACAAAATTACGTCTAGAATTCAGAAGCTTTGTTATGGACTCAATATGGATTTTGTTGATCCTGTAAGTGAATAGGATTTATATCTTAAGTTCTTGCTTCATGTTTTTTTTTCTTTTCTTTCTTGAATGATTTGGTCTACGGCCATACCACCCTGAACGCGCCCGATCTCGTCTGAATGATTTGTATTGTTTATAGTGGAAAAGTCTACAGCATAGTTTGTTTTAAAACTGTGATCATTTGGATAGGAACTGATTTGAAATTTGCTTTTTAAAGTCAGTGTGTAAAGAATATATACAAGTAATAAAAAGTTGATTTCATGGGCAATATTTAAATTAAGGAGAACAGCTTTCATAAGCAAGTTACTCTGTTTTTCTCCTTATGACTTCTGGTATTGACTGAGCTCAGTACCAGTCTCTGAAGTGTCCCAGCCTTTCTCTTAATTTTGCCTACTTCATATCTGTCTTCCATATGGCTTCTAGTTGATCTTTCTAAAGTGAGAATCTGTAAGAACTTTTCTTCCAAGTCCACCTGTGTTGGCCCACCCTGAATTGGTACCCAGGTACAGTACCCAAGGTTGTACTTCCATGATCAACCCAAGACACACCCAGAAGTGCTGTTTACTAATCCCCTATGTGGGTCTGAAGCCAATCAAGTTGACAATCTAGTTTAACTGTGACAGGCTGTGTCTTACTCTTGTGATACTTTATAGAGCTTGTATCTAATTAGGTACTTGATTAATGCTGAGTGGACAGTGGCAAGATAATTTATACAGCTTTAAAATATACTTATTAAATTCTTTTACATTTAGAACTTCTAGACTATAATTGAATAGTGGAATGTTAATGTTGGGATGAACGTAAGACCTTATCCTATTCATCTTCTTTTTTTATATATAAGAAAAGTCCAAAGAGAAAGGTGAGATTTAAGTTAATGGGAGTTTAAGCTGAAGAATTTAGATTCCTTGATATTCTATTGCTTGATATAGTACTATTACTACATTTCCAAGTGCAAATGTGTTATAGCAGTCTTCAGTTTCCTAAGGTAGATTAGGAAATCTGTTGAATAAGTCTGGACGCTATTAGATGAGGCATGGTTTGCACACAGGTGTTATCTTATTCTGATTATTTGCCAAATAACACTAAAACAATCTAGAGGACTTCATACATAATGCAGCTTATCTGCTGAATCTAGAAAGAACATCATAAGCCAGTGAGACTTAGCGATATTGTAATTAGATTTCAAACTTTTACAATAATCACACCCTCCACACACATACCCACCCACCCACCTCTTCGTTTTAAGGGAGGTGTTGCTTTGGCCAACTGGGAAATGCCTGCCCAGCTGGCTGGCTGTGTGCCTGCCTGCCTCTCTCCCTTTTTCTCCCTGTCCCTCTCCTCCCTCTTTCCCTCCCTCTCTTTCCTTTCTTCTCTCCTTCCCTCCTTCCTTTCTCTCTCTCTGCCTCCCTTTCTCCCTTCCTTCCTTTCTTTGTCCTTTCTGCACTGGGGATTGAACTCAGGGCCTTTGCAATAGGCAACATCCCAGCCCTTTTTTATTTTTTTAAACAGAGTCTTGCTAAATTGATAAATTGCCCAGAGTTCGAACTTGTGATTCTCCTGCCTCAGCTCCCAAAATGCTGGGTTATGCTGCAATGCCTGGATAAAATGCATCTATTTTCTGTTGGATTAAGCTGTTTTTGTTTTTTAATTTAGCAAATATGCACACATAATTTAGAATTTTTAATTTTTATTTTATACAGAAAAAGGTAAAAATAACAGTAAAATAGTTTCAGACAGGCTAGCAGGAGAGTAACAATAATCAACACATTTCGTATTGTGATATTCATAGTAGTTGTTCAGAGTACAAGGTACAGGCATGAAACATTGTCCAAAAAAATGCTAGCACAAAACTTTTTCCTCAATGAACCAAGGGAAACAAGCTGTATAACTATCTTAACCAACTTGTGTGTATATGTATATGTTTTTAGAATTGGTTATTCTTTTTTTTTAAATTTTATTTAAAGAGAAAAAAACAAAACAAAACAGAATAAAGGATAGCAACAATACAGAATTCCAAGGAAAAAAGGAAAACAACAACAACAAAAAAACCTAAGAAATTATTACTTGACAAATTACATACTGACTTCTTGGAAATAGTTGTTCAAATTACAAAGTTAAAACATGTAAAGTAGACATTCAAACAGTGACACTGTTAACAGTTCTGCTCCACGATCTGATGGTCATCTGTCTTACCCACACAAATATGCATGCAATTATATCAAAAGAGTAAAATTAAACACAACAAAACAGAACAAAGCGGATCACAAGAAAGCAATGTAAGAGACATAAATTTCAAAGCTAGACAATCGGAGATACTCACTCTCTATCATATTGACTCTTGTTTTTTTCCAAATAGTTGTCCATATTATCACATAGAGGGAATTCACATGAAACAACATAGTATAGAATTGATCTGAGCAGGACGAGGAGGGCATTTCAGGTCTTCAAGACCAGACAATAAGGAAGCCAAGAATGGCTGTCATAGTGTCTCTCATTCTCCTCAAAACAGCTGTCAAAAATATGGAACGTTTCACGAATTTGCGTGTCATCCTTGCGCAGGGGCCATGCTAATCTTCTCTGTATCATTCCAATTTTAGTATATGTGCTGCCGAAGTGAGCACAGAATTGGTTATTCTTAAACATGTATGGTGTTTTGGTGTGGTGGCACATGTCTATAATCCCAACACTGTAATCCCAAACTAAGGCAGAAGGATTATGAGTTCCAGGCCAGCCTGGGATATATAGTAAGACTGGTCTGGACTACATAGTAAGATCTTACCTACAAACAAACAAGTAGATGTGGTGTACATCTGTAATCCCTATACTCTGGGAGGCTGAGGCGGGAGGAGGATTTTAAATTCGAGCCCAACCTGGGCAGCTTCATGAGATGCTGTCTCAAAAACAGACCTGGGGATGTAGCTCAGTGTGCAGGTCCTGGGTTTGATCCCTCGTACCACACACAAAAGAAGTATGGTAATAACTTGGACATGATATGTTAAAAAGTAGAGCCTCTTATCATATGGTCTTGAAAACAGTGAAACAGACCTTTAGTGGGATTTGGAGACAGTAGACCTGGGCAGTAACATAACCTTAGATAATTCACAGTAGTCTGAGGCTTGGGTTTCTTACATGAAGTGGTAATAGTGATAATTCTCATGTTACAAAGTAATTGTGATATGCCAGAAGTTATAAAAGTTGCAATACTTCGCTATTTGTGAAGTGCTAAAACAAAGAGCAGTCATTAGTTTTATCTTTTTGTGGTTCTGATGATTAAATTGAGGGCTTTAAATGTTTAGTTACCTAGCCCTGCCTGAGTATAGTCATCGTTAGATGACTCTTCCCTAACCCTACTTCATTCTTTTATAATTGGAATGATTAAAGTCTTGATTTTTTTGGTTTTCTTTCTTTGTTATTAAGTAGGATTGGGGGAAAATAAGTATGGTGCTGGAGACCTGATCGTATAGGGAGAATTTTAATGAAAGAGGACAAAAAACTTACAGAATCATTAGTATGTATTTGTTTTTCTGTGACGCTGTTAATTTCTTTTAAACTTTATCTTTTTCATTTTTCTTTTGAGACAGGGTCTGCCTGTGTAGTTCAGACTGGCCTTGAACTTATTATGTAGCCTAGGCTGGCCTCAAACTTGCAGTGATCCTCCTGCCTCCACCCTGAGTGCTGGGATTACAGGCAGGTGCCACCACTCCCGGCTCATTATATTTTGTAATACATGCTTCCTAGCAGTTCTGTCGATTTTTGAGTTCTTACTGCTAAACTTCCCACATTTAAAAAGATGAGTTTTCAGAAAATGAAGTTGCATTGTTGTTTTGTTGTTTCTTAATTATTTTAAGGGAGCTACTGTTTCTTGTGAATGCTCAAAAATTCTTATTTTTGCCAAACTTTTATTTTTGTTGTTTAATTCTTGTTTTTGTAGGCTCAGATCACCATGAAAGTAATCCAGGGCTTATACAGTGGGGTCACCACAGTGGAACTGGATACTTTGGCTGCTGAAACAGCTGCAACCTTGACTACTAAGCACCCCGACTATGCCATCTTGGCAGCAAGGATTGCTGTCTCTAACTTGCACAAAGAAACAAAGAAGGTGTTCAGTGGTGAGTCTGGAGCGAAAAAGGAAGAATAGTATTTTCAGAACATTATTTTTATCTGTAAGTTCTAGCACAAATTGTTTACAGCATTTTGATCACTATTAGCAAACATTTTAACATTCCCTTTTTACAGTTCAGAAATGTGGGCAAAGGGAGGTTAAATATTTTGTTCAGTGTAACTGGTAGGCTGTGATTAGGAATTTAGCATTCTCAATTTCAGAGCTATTGTGAGAGGTCTCAAACATTATACCGTCTCTCTTTAGCAGGTTTCTTGTGAAGATGTCAGTTTCCCTGAAATTGATCTATAGTTCGGTTTAGTCGCGGTCAACTATATCATCATTTGTATATGTGTAACTTTTATATGTAAATGTAGTGGGCCAAATATTGCTCTGATGTCTCAAGAAGAGCAGAGTGAGAGAACCTACTAAATGTATGCATATAGAAGTGAACTTCTTGGAATGGTAGATTTTGAGTTTTTAAGATTGAGTTTCTATTTTAATAGAAGAAAAAAAGCTGACAAGAAGCAATGGTAGTTTCTGTGTTTCTTTATTTTCAATTGATGATTATCAATGGGTGGATATTAGAATCATCTGGAAATGATTCTAGCTGCAGGAGTTTACATACTATTTCTCTGGAGGATTGTTACCTTCAATGCAGTATTACGTGTTTATTCAACATAGGTATGTTTATTGAGTACTTTCTGCACTACTCTGATGTGGGTTGGATGAAAAAGGGATCCAGAACTACTCTTTCAAACAATTAGTTGTTAAGTGGCTTTGACATTTTTAATTTAATTTTTTCTTAGATGTGATGGAGGACCTCTTCAACTACATAAATCCACATAATGGCAAACATTCTCCCATGGTGGCCAAGTCAACGCTGGATATTGTTTTGGCCAATAAAGATGTATGTATAATATTTTTCTGGTGGAAATTTTAAATAGATTTAAAAAAAATTAAGAAAATTTAAATACTACAAAAGATTTCCTCTCATGTTTTGAATTTTTATGTTTTCTTCTTCCTCCTCTTTTTTTTTTTTTTTTTTTTATGTGGAGCAGGGCATTTTTTTTTATGTGGAGCAGGACCTCATGCATACTAGGCAAGGGCTCTACATTTGAACTACATATAGCCAGCTTTGCATTTTATAATTTTAAATGTTTTTTTTTTTTTTCTTTTAAGACAGAACCAGAATCTTGTTGTTTATTCCAGGCTAGTGTCAAACTCACTGTGTAAACCCAGGCTGGCCTTCAAATTACAGTGATCTGTCTGTCCCAGGCTCCTCAGTGCTGCTGGGATTATAACTGTATGCCACTATGTGCAGCTATTTTTAAATGTATTTTTTCAGAACTAGTCTGTATATTTGTGTACATGTGTATAACATACTATGTATACTGTTCTTAGTGGTGCTTTTTTTTCCACTTTCAAGTATAACTTAGAGATTGTCCTTTTGTTTTTTTGGTCTTTTTGAGACAGGATTTCAATATGCAGTTCAGTCTGGCTTCAAACTCACAGGGATCCTCCTGCCTCAACCTCCTCAGTGCTGGGATTTCAGGCGTATGCCACCATGCCTGGCTCTTGGAGACTGTTCTATGTCCGTGTTTGTGAATATACCTTGCTCTTTTTTTTGTTACTTTGTTTTGGTTTTTTAGAGATGTTCTTGCTATGTAGTTCAGGCTGGCCCTGAACCCACTATGTATCCCAGGCTGGCCTGGAACTCAAAGTGGTCCTCCTGTCTCAACCTCCCAAGTACTAGGATTTTAAGTGTGTACCACCATGCCTGGCTACCCTGTTCTAACAGTGGCATGATACCTGTTTTATAGACATGTTGTCATTGTACATATAAATAAGAATTCTGGTGATGAATATTCGTTTTCCATTTTTCACTGCAATGAATATCATTGTGTGTTAGATGTTTTGCCTATAAGTCATTATAAGATAAATGTTTTAATTCTTGCTGAACAAGAATACATGCATCCAAAACTTTGATACCTATTACCAAACTGAATCCCACAAGGGTTGTTCTGATGAAGCTTTGAAATAAATATCTTGCTTGATGACTTTTGCGAACCTCTTTTTAAACCAAATCTCAGAGGACGGAGGGATAAAGATGTATAAGTCCAGCCAGACCTTTTGCAAATAGGCTTTATTTGCTATGGCCGTCTGAGTAGATTAGAAGCCAGTGTTAATAATAAATAATGGACTGATTAGTTGATTTTTCTTTTTTTTGGTACGAGGTGTTGAATTTACAACCTTGCACTTGCCAGGCAGGCAGTCATGCCGCTGAGCTAAATCCCCAGCCCAATTTTTCTCTTTAAATATGTATCTGATGTTAAAAAGACTAAGAGAAAACTGAGTTATTTCTGTGTGGTTCATGTATAAAAAATTTTTATTTTTAGTTTTTGAGACAGTCTCATGATGTAGCTCAGGCTGGCTTTAAACTATTTAGCCTAGGCTGACCTTGAACTTGCTGATTCTCCTACCTCTGCCTCTCATGTGCTGGGATCATGGGTGTACATCACCATTCCCTGCTTATGTTATAATCTTGAAGATAGGTTAAACCAAAAATAAAATGAGCAGCAAAATTTGTATTTAAAAAATAAATATTGAAAAAATAAATATTGATAGTCAAGTACTTTAGTTATTCAATATTCATGCTAGGCCTATATACTCATCTTTTGCAACAAAAATGCATTTAAAACTTAAGTTTTTGTGGTACTGGGAATTGAACCTGGGATCTCATACGTGCAGATAATGCTGTACACTGAACTACATCTTTAGTTGTTTTTCTATTTTATTTTGAGACTGTCTTGATAAATTGCATAGGCTGACCTCAACTTGGTGATCTCAGTACCTGGGATTACAGGCATGTGCCACTGTGCCTGGTGAAAAGGAGCTGCTTAAAGAGACCCTCACCTCGTGATGGGGACGAAATCTAGGGCTTTTTGCATTGAAGTCAGTGATCTACCGCCAAACCATGTTCTTAGCTCTCAGATTCCCTTACATCTTACAGAAAGGGGAAATAGAGTTTCATACAGATTTTTCTAGTCCTTTGGACATGGATCATTATGCACAAGCTCTGTTAGTACTTTTGAGAGACTGACTTCCA
Organism: Dolichotis patagonum; assembly: GCA_004027295.1. Classification (NCBI taxonomy): domain Eukaryota; kingdom Metazoa; phylum Chordata; class Mammalia; order Rodentia; family Caviidae; genus Dolichotis; species Dolichotis patagonum. Next base: position 77,988 of record PVJX010002114.1, on the reverse strand, counting down.
TTTTTTCTATTACAAGTGATTATTTGTACCTAATTGCCTTTTTCCTTCAAATGGGTTTGTATTCTACAAAAAATTCTTTAATATCCATACTGCTATAAAAATCTGTCACAATAGTAGTTTGCTTAAAATTGATGAAAAGATAATGGATTTTGAGAGTGTAATCTCGCTTTCTGTCATTGCTTACCTTGTATATTATATGCAGTTTAAAATGGATGTTCATTTATTTGTCTTTTTGAAGCAGGGTCTTGCTATGCAGTTCAGGCTGGCCTTTGACTCACTTTGCAGCCCAGTCTATCCTCAGATTTACAGCAATCTTCCTGCCGAAGCCTCTCAGTGCTAAGATTGCTAAGCATGCACCACCACACCCAGCTAGGGTTTATTTTTCAAGTAAACAGTATGAATTATTAGTAAATATGGGCCAATACTTTTAGACTAACAACCAATGTAAAAATATGTTTGAGGATCTTAACCTAGCCACTTGTATGCGTATGTCCTTTCCTTCTTTGATTGAAGATGTAATAGGGGAGTTTCGGAAATTTTTTTTTTTGTTGTTTCTTTTTCTAAATGTTGGATGGATTTCTACTCTATAGCAATGAGACTTCGTGTTATCTCTCGTATTCTCTGCCAATTTTAGTTCTTAAGTTAGGTGTAAAACATCAGATTTTGTGAAAATATATATTAATTATACGCTCTTTTTCACTCCCACCAGCGCCTGAATTCTGCAATTATCTATGACCGAGATTTCTCTTACAATTACTTTGGCTTTAAGGTAAATAAATAATGGGTTTCAGTTAGGTGGGGACTCTTTCTTCAATCAGGGAACTGTTTTGTTTGTGTTTTGAAGATACAGTTATGATAGTAATAAAGTTGCTGAGAGTCAAGATGGTCCTGGGTAATTAGTGGGGTTAAGGTAGTGGTAGTGGTTTGATTTTAAGACAAAGATAACATGCCCATTTACATTTTTTGAATTTTACAGGTATTACTTCTGTATTACCTGAGGAATTACATGGATAATGTGCCAAATCATTCCTTATTACTGTTATTTTTGTAGAGTCTTTCTTGAATCCCTACCATACACCAAATTTTCTAAGTATTTTTGTGTTGATAGATAGTATAGTACATTGATTGAGAGCATGAATGTTGGTGTCAAACTAGCTGGATTGAAATCTCTGCCTTATTTTTCACTAGCAAGTTATTTAATCTCTGCTTCACTTTTATTATAATGAGGACTATATAAAATTTTAACAACAAATTCTGTTGAAGATTAAATAGATATATTGCTTATATTAGTGACTAGCTTGGTACAAGTGCTTTGTGTTAACCATTGAGATGCTATGTTTTATACCATGTATGCTATAATATATACAAAGCTGAATTTTTCTAGAAATTTTCATGCAGTCTTCCCTCAAAGAAAACATTTGGTAATATCGTGAACTCAACCTAGGAGGAGTAAATGTGCTATTATTTTCAGTTAAAATTTTACCAATATTGAGAGGACTTAAATAGATCACCTTATTTATGATGGCTAAATCCGTTGTGTTTTTAAGAGATATACTGTAAAATTTTTTTGGCTGGTTTGCTTTTTGTAGACTCTGGAGCGGTCCTATTTGTTGAAAATCAATGGAAAAGGTGAGAAATGAAAATATGTGTGATGTTGTCTTTTCTTTATATTGAATATTTGTGCTATTAGCGTTAACATTTCTATTTAGACTCTAAATAATATTTTGAACCTCAGGTTTAGTTTGTGAATAACTGTCCTCTTTAATGCTATAAAAGTTTTTTTGATCTTCTGTTTTTTTATTTGAATAGTTTTTCTGACATATCTCATTAGTGAAAACTTCCATTTTGTTTATAGTGGCTGAAAGACCTCAACATATGTTGATGAGGGTATCTGTGGGAATTCACAAAGAAGACATAGATGCTGCAATTGAAACATACAACCTTCTCTCTGAGAAGTGGTTTACTCATGCTTCTCCCACTCTCTTCAATGCTGGTACCAACCGCCCACAACTTTCAAGGTATGTGCCATCTACAGCTGCTTTTAGTATTCCTAAGTGGTTTTGATGAGGGAAATAGAAGAAGAAAGTTGGCAGTTCATCACATTAAATGCATACTCTGCCTGCTCTGATTAAATGAGAGTTACATTCTGGAAAGATCTCTGAATGCTATGTGGTAAATGAATTGCACGGGAGGCAAATATTTGATAATGAAAATTTTCTAAAATTGATTGTGGTGGTGGTTGCACAATTCTGAATATTTTGCAAGTCATTGCATAGTATATTTTAAGTAGGGAATTGTGTATGAATTATATTTTAGTAAAGCTGTTTAAAAGTTGGAGCTGGAGGTATTGTCACATGGTAAAGTGTATATTTAACATGTACAAGGTCCTGAGTTTGTGTATGTACGCACACTGCAAAAAAAGTAAATGCTAAGCTGGGGGTATAGCTCATTGTAGAGGGATTCTTTAGCATGTGCAAGGCCCTCGGTGTGATCCCTATCACATCCTTTAATAAAAATTAAAGACAAAATGCCAAGAACTAGTTAGAGAACTCACAATAATTTAAATGAGAAATTATGGTAGCTTGGATTATGGAGGGGAAAACAGATTGAAAAACGTAGACAGATTTTAAAGGTATTTTGGACGTAATGTTGACAGTTGAGTAATGTTTTGGATGTAGTTCCTAGGTTTATGGGTATACTAAAGGAGAAATGGTGATGCCATTTGCTGAGAAAGAGAATACTGATCCAGTATATATATTCTGATAATATGTAAAAGAATAAAACATGCTGTTAGCAAGTTGTTTTATTCCAGGAGTTCAAGGCTATGTCAACATTAAAAAATATTAATATAATTCATTGCATTAACATTTACATATTTAATGCCCTTTCATAATATAATACTTAGCAAAATAGATATGGGAAATTTAACTTCCTGATGTGGCAAAAGATATTCACTGAAAGTTCAACTTATCACCTCTATTTTCAGCATGATAGTAGGTGCTTGAGTCTGCATTGTATGAGATATGTTCAAAAGTGTTTGAAAGTTTTTAGATTTTATTTTATTACATAAGAGACGTGTTACCATTAACCTCCCTCAGAATACTCCCCTTTACTTTGAACACACTTATCCCATAGTTCTCTCCACTTTCTGAAGCAGTTCTGGAAGTCTTCTTTCTTGAGGGTCTTTAGTTAGTTGTGCTGTCTTGGTTACCTTGATGTCCTGAATCGATTCAAAATGTCCTTTCTTTCGTAGTCATTTTGAGGTTAGGAAAAAGCCAGAAGTTACATGGTGCCAGATTGTAAATAAGGTAGATGAGGACACACCATGTTTTTATGAGCCTGCCTTTCTGTTGGATGGCATTAGCAGCAGCATTCACGGTATGTTTGATCAAACTTGTAAAGACACTGCAAAGAGGACTTCTAGAACTGCTTCAGAAAGCAGAAAGAATGATGGTATGAGTGTATCTGAAGTGAAAGCGAGTATTTTGAGGGGGATTTGTGGCAATGTGTCTTTCATTGTAATAAGTTTAAAAATTTAAATATTCACTTTATATTTTGATTGTGCCTTATAAGGAAAAGATTAGAAATTAGAGAACAAAACTAGTAATTCACTGATGTGATTTTTAAATAGAAAACTTGAGCAGCTACCAATTATTAGAATTAAAAAGATGTTAGCAAAATACCTAGATAAAAATTTAATATAAATTAATTAGTTGAGGGACTGGGCATATAGATCAGAAGGAGAGCCCTTGTTTAGCAGTCACAAGCTTTGATCTCCAGTACCCTGAACAAAAAATTGGTTGAGTTTTTGTACTTTATCAGTTAGAAAATTAATTTTTAAAATATGCTATTTATAATACTAGAAGGGACCTAAGGATAAATATAGTAAAAAAGTCCTTAAGGAGAGTATTCTAAATCTTTACCAAAGAACATTAATTTATAGATTCAGTATAATTTCAGTCAGAATTTCAACATGCTGATTCTAAAAATTATGTGAAAGAGTCGGTTGTGGTGGTGCATGCCTTTAATCCCAGCACTTGTGAGGCTGATGGAGGAGTATCGCTGAGAGTTTGAGTCCTGCCTGGGCTACATAGTGAACTCAAGGCCAGGTTGGGCTACATAGCAAGACTTGTCTAAAAAAAAAAAAAAGAAAGAAAAAAAATTATATGGAAGAGCAAAAATTTAAGAATTGTCTAAGAAACTAGTCAATCATTGTGTTACTTCCAGAAACACTTGTAGAAAACACTTGGGGACCTGACTTACTGTTTTTGGATAATATAATGTTTTGTGTTCTGCTTCATTTCTTAGCTGAGTTGTCACTTTTTCCCCCTAGCTGTTTCCTTTTGAGTATGAAAGATGACAGCATTGAAGGCATTTATGACACTCTGAAGCAATGTGCATTGATTTCTAAATCTGCTGGGGGAATTGGTGTTGCTGTGAGTTGTATTAGGGCTACTGGCAGCTACATTGCTGGGGTAAGTTTCTGTTATATGAGATTTAAGAGAGGAAATCCAAAAGCAACTGTGCTTATGGCCAAGAGGGCAAAATAGTTTTTTATTTTTTTTATTTTAAAGAGAATAAAACAAAAGAGGACAGAACAAAGCAGATCAGAACAGAACAATGTAAGCAACACAGCACTTTACAACAAGACAACCAGATACTAACAGTAGCTACCATAATGTCTCTTTTTTTGTAATAGTTGAGCATGGCTTCACAAACAATAATATCAAACAACAAAATAGTGTAAAACCATTCAAGAGAATGAAAGAATTACAGGGCATTCTGAACCAAATAATAGAAAATGAACAATGGCTACTATGATATCTCATTTTCCATAAAAAATTTGTTTGTACTATCACATATATTAAAATCCAATAAGACACAACATGATAGAACCAATGGTAATAGAAGAACAAAAGCATGATAGGACTTCAAAGCAAGATGATATTAAATCGCAGTGGCTGCCATAATGTCTTGTTTTCTTCAAAATAGCTGTTCATACTATACACATAATAAAATCAAACAAAACAGAATAAAACCATTCCAACTGATGAATGAAAACATTAAAAGGCTTCAAAGCTATGTAATGGGGAATCATGATTACCATAAAATCTTACCATTTATTACACTAGGGAGACTATAAGGTATTTACACCTGTGAGCTTGGTTTATTTTGCTTATGAGTATGGTTTCAAATTGCATCCATTTATAAATATCTCAATGTGATCATTCTTTATAGCTGAGTAGTACTCCATTGTATAAAAACGCCACAACTTTTTTATCCATTCCTCAGTTGATGGGCACTTAGGTTGTTTGCAAGATCTGGCTATTACAAATTGTGCTGCTATACACATGGGTGCACATATATCACTGTGGTATGATGTTTTCAGTTCTTCTGGGAATATGCCCAGAAGTGGAATAGCTGGGTCATATGGGACTTCCAAACCCAGCCTTTTGAGGAATCTCCAGACTGACTTCCACAGTGGTTGCACCAGTCTACACTCCCACCAGCAGTACAGAAGAGTTCCTTTTTCCCCACAGCCTCTCCAGCATTTGTTGTTGGTAGCTTTTTTTTAATCCTGGCCATTCTTTCTGGGGTGAGATGGAATCTCAGTGTGGTTTAAATTTGTATTTCTCTAATGACTAATGATGATGAACATTTTTTCATGTATTTATTGGGCAAAATAGTTTTATAATGCTAGTGTGGGAGTCGTGATCTCTGTCTGAGTGAAGTGAGTCATTTCATTTCCAGTTTCATTTTCATCTGTCTTAGAGGTTTAGCTTATGGTAGATAATCTCTAGACCCCTTTATACCTCAAATTTTAGAATTCTGATTTAATAGTATTATAGCTTACTATGCGCTAAGTCTGTTATGTTTTATCTGAATGACTCATTTAACTTGTACTACAACCCTATAATATAGCTACCATTACAGCCACACACTAGGACCTTTATTTCTTACTATAATCTTGTGAGTCACAGCACCAGTGTTCTCATTTTACAAATGAAGAAACTGAGACCTAGAAAATTTATTTCAGAAAGCAGTCATTTTATATGTGGTATGTAGGGTCAGGATTCAGGCTTTAAACATTGGCACTTAATGGTATAAGCTTTAGCCCTTTACTAGTTCATTATTCATTGGGAATCAAGAGAATGATTTGGAATGAGAGTTGGATTTAGATCCTGTCTCCACTACTACTAATAACATGACCTGTGGTAAGTTACTTTATGTCTCTGCATTTGTTTCTTCATTTGTAGTATAAAGAATGTTTAACCTTACAGAATAAACTTCCTGAAGGAAGCTATTTTATTTAGTGTTTTGGAGGTACTCTGCTGTATATAAAACTTTATATACACAGTATAATAAGCTATTATTCATATATTTCCAAAACATTTAAAGACTTACCTTGGTGTTAGAAGGATTATTTAAAGAATTTGGGTGCTGGGGATTTAGCTCAGCCGCATAAGCCCCTGCCTTGCAAGCACGCAGTCATGAGTTCGATCCCCAGTACCAAAAAATAAGAATTTGATGAGGTATCTTCTAGTTGTAATGGTCCTTATTTTCCTAGTCTTCATTATATAATCTGTTTATTGCCAAAAATCTCAAATTATTGTATTTATTGCCTTCATATATCTGTTTTGTAAGATTCTTACTGTAAGGTACTTTGAATTTTGGGGGGAAAAGGACATTGTAATAATATTTTGTACTCTTATTTTCCCCAAAGTATACCTTTATATAATAACCTTTAGAACGTTGTAGAGATAAATTTAGCTACATGATTTTGGATTCTTTTGACTTATACTTTTTATATCACATTGTAAATTGGGGGTGCCATGAAGTAATACTAGATAGCTTGAATTTCTCCAATGACATTTTGTTGATTTTATGTTGGACACCACACATTCATAGAAGAGGTAGAAATGCAGAGCAGGTAATATATTGGCATCTAGAAATTAGATACCGTTTTTAATAAAAGATTAGGAAAGAGTAATTTATTCACTTTTGGAACATTTTGTTCTTGCTGAGTCCTCTTTTTCCTGCAGATGTCTTTACTCTTGACCTTTCTTTCAGACCAATGGCAATTCTAATGGCCTTGTACCAATGCTAAGAGTGTATAACAACACAGCTCGGTATGTTGATCAAGGTGGAAACAAGGTATGCTACTTGAAAGTATTAGAAATCAGAGTTGATAATCTTAAGTTATGTATGCTTATATAATAAGACGGTTCAATTATGTACAGTTTCTAACTACTACACTTTTTTTACTTTTAAAACTCAGTTTTTAAGAAGATATAAACTCCCTTTTTAAAGTGTACACATGTTACACAGTTTGATGAGTTTTGACAAATGTATGTATACATTTGAGTAATCACTATACTTACTAAGATGCAGAGCATTTCCCTTATCCTAAAATGTTTGCTCATATTCTCTGTATTATTACTTTTCCAGACACTGAAACAAGATAGCTGATACCTCCATCTTTAAGGAGGAGAGGTTTTTCGTGACTCATGATTTTAGAGGTTTCAGCCAGCTCTAAGGGAGAAATCGCATAGTGGAGGGAAGCAGCTCACCTCATGGCAGCCAGGAAGTAAATGAGATGGGACAAATGAGAGATAAGAATTCACCCTTCTGGGTCACACTCTTGTCCTTTCCTATCAGTCTGTACTTCTGAACACAAGATGTTTACATTTTAGATCTAAACCATAACATACATTTTTCTATTCAGTCACCTCAGCATTCCCACCCACACATAGTTTATCTCGGCCTCCAGGCAGCCACTGATCTGTTCAGCTTTTTACATGTCAGTTTATTTGCAAAAATTGTCAGGTAGTGAATGGTTACCATATGTGCTGTAGATTTTTCTTTAAAAGAAAAAAAAAATGGACACAACAACCCTATTTTATAGAAGGAAAGCAGGATTGAGAGAATTGAGTTGTGTACCTAGTATTATCAGTGGGATAGGTGGCAGCTAGTTTGCCTCATAAAAATTTGTAGCCACATTAATCATCTATCTCTGATGGACCTTTTGACCTTTAATAAGAATGCAAATCATGTTGTCAAAATTAAAGCAACTTTTCTTTCTGTGTACATGTCATATGATAGAAAGTGATGTTGGCCATAGCTGAAGAGGAGACTAAATTCACTGTTAACCTTGGACAAGTTAATTTTTTTTTTGTTCCACATTTTTTTAATATCAGCTTTTTTTCCCCCTGTACTAGGGGTTGACTGACGAGTTTTATGTATCCTAGGCAAGTGTTCTTCCACTGAGCTACATCTCTGGTTCTTTTTATGTTTCTATTTTTGAGCTGGATCTTCCTGTATTGCCCAGACTGGCCTTGAATTTGTAATCCTGCCATACCTTGCTAAGTAGCTGGAATTACAGTGTATGGTCCCAAGTCTGGCCAGTTGTTTTATTTTTACTCCTAGAGTTGTAGAAAAATAATACTGCTTTATATTTTATAGTACTTTTAATTGAATTATTTTACTTAATTCACTAATTGTAGTGGAGATCAAAGGAAGTATTATTATAAAAGTGCTTTGAAAATATGAAGTTTCCTTGTTTCATTCTGATCCTAAAAAGTATGATAATTTTGTTCACCATTAGCGTCCTGGGGCATTTGCTATTTACCTGGAGCCTTGGCATTTAGACATCTTTGAGTTTCTTGATTTAAAGAAGAACACAGGAAAGGAAGAGCAGCGTGCCAGGGATCTTTTTTTTGCCCTTTGGATTCCAGATCTCTTCATGAAACGAGTAGAGACTAATCAGGTGAGACAAATTGGTACCTGCTAGTAGTAGTAACTTGATGTATTGGTGTTTCTTATCAGTCATGTTAGGTAATTTTTTTTTCATGTTAAATAATGTTTAGGAGGAATCCCCCTATGTATGAGGATTCTGCAGAATTCCACTAGATTCTACAGAGGCATTCTGAGCAAGTCAAGAGATGCCATCTCAGTTTTTTTGCATTTCTGTTTTATAAAGCAGACCTAAATGAATAAAAGATCATGGACAAATGGGTAGAGCTAGAGTTTTGACCTCAACCTAAAATGGTTATTCTTACAGCAATTTTCAAGGGAGCCTATGAAAGCCATTTGCAGTGGCGCTATGGTTGGTTATCGCAAGTTTCTTATAGGTGGTACTGTGTTTCCTTTTGTAGGACTGGTCTTTGATGTGTCCAAATGAGTGTCCTGGTCTGGATGAGGTTTGGGGAGAGGAATTTGAGAAGTTATATGAACGGTATGAGAAAAACATGAAAGTGATAAATATTTTAACCATGGTTTTTCTTTTAAGTTACTAACCTTTGTCTAGGCTCTTTGGAAGTATCTAAGTGATTAGTGAATTAATTTTGATCAGATTGGTCTTCTGACTCTTCACCAAAATTGGCTTTTGTTATCTTTTTTAAAACTTTGGGCCAAGTGTGGTGGTGCATGCTTTTAATCCCAGTACTTAGGAGGCTGAGGCAGGAGGATCACCATAATTTTGAGGCCAGCCTGGGCTATTCAGTGAGTCAAGGCCAGCTGGACTACACAGCTAGACCTTGTCTCAAAACAACAACAACCAAAAACTTTGGGATGTGCAAATAGGTACTTGGATCTTTAAATTGCTCTGTATAAAAGTTAAGGCAGACTATCAAAGCCATTATTTTATTCTCATTCTATAAGACTTTGATAAATTATGTTTTATATTGCATAATCATAAGTGAGTAGGGCACATTAAAATTAGCACAAGGGCTGGAGATTTAGCTCATTGGCATGATGCCTGCCTGGCACGTATGAGGTTCTGACTTCGATTTGTGGTACCCACCCCCATAAAAAATTAGCACAGTATTGAGAGATTTGACTATTGTTCTTACTACTTTTTTTTATTATAAAAGGTGTGATAGATTTTAGTGTGATGAGGGATCCATTTAAAAGGATTGGAAACTGCTTGATTTCGCACTATGATTTCAGCCAGGGTAGAAGGAATAAATATCATATTCCTTTTTTTTTCTATAGTAAAACATGCATAATTTTACATTTCAGTATCTCTTTTCAAATTGTCTACAATAGTTTTCTAGCGAATAAATATTAATACGGTATTAGCTTTATCTTTCAGTTATGAGAAACAAGGTCGTGTTCGCAAAGTTGTAAAAGCTCAGCAACTTTGGTATGCCATCATCGAGTCTCAGACAGAGACGGGAACCCCGTACATGCTCTACAAAGATTCCTGTAATCGGAAGAGTAACCAGCAGAACCTGGGAACAATCAAATGCAGCAACCTGTGCACAGAAATAGTAGAATATACCAGCAAAGATGAGGTAAGTAGAAAAACTGCATGGAGTACAGAGAGAACTCTTGGGCAGTTATTGTTTGTGAATCTCTCACTAGCTTTCACTTACAGTGAATGCAGGATGTTTTTGTAAGTTTGTTGTAAATAAAAGAGTGCTAAGATAGATTCCAAAGGACAGGAGAAGTATGATTTGTGCCTGTAAATAATTTTTGGTCTAAGCCACGTAACAAAAAACTGTCTTTTTTTTTTTTTTTTAATATTCAGATCTTTGTAATATATATTATTTACTTGAAAAATCAGACGCAAAAGAAAGACACAAATGGGTGCCCATTCTAATTAAAGTATGTAAGTATGTAGAGGGTCCTTTCAGAGCATAGTGAGACAGAATTCTTCTGATCTCATCTCTTAAGGGTAGAAATAGGATGTTGATTTGTTCTTTTAAAAAATGCTTTATGCTGGGGATGTAGCTCATTGCTACAATGTGTGCTTAGCATGTATGAGGTCTTGGGTTTACACTCCAGCACCACTTTAAAAAAAAAGCTTAGGGAAAAACTTCCCTTTGGGAAGAATGTCTTAATAATGACAGATCCAGTAGACACACGGTGATGGTGGCAGCTGGCAACTCCAGAGGCTTCTGCAGCGAGACGTAGCAGAGGAGGGGAAAAGCTGATGTGCAGGACTACACTGGTTGGCACTGTATTCCATGACTGAGATTTTGACTAAATACTGTGGCACAGTTCCAAAGAACCAGGGACAGGGCCAAACAAGCAACAGCTTCTCATCTTCACCAAACTGAAGAGGTAAGATCTTCCAACTGGCTCAAAACCCAAAAACCGACTGGTCCTGGAAGATACCTCAGAGAAATAGTCATCACCTAAAGGTCCTAAATACTAGGAATAAAGCAACCAACCATAGGCAATTTACAAGCATCACTCCAGAAATTAAACTAAAAAAAGAAAGAAAAGAAAATGAGAAGACACTTAAGCAGTCCCAGACAAACAGTTCACCAGAGGCAAATCCAGGCTGCGGTGAGGTGAAGCAATCCGAAAACCTCCCACTAGGCTTCTCTGAAGTGATAACAACAAAGCAATTGAATGGAAAAAATGAAATCAGAAATGATCTCTCATATAACTACAGAGATGGTGTCCAAAATAAAGACCATGCTTAGTGCAGATACAGACAAAAAAATAGATAGGCTTAAGAAAATTATAGAAGCTCAGCATAGGTAAGAAACAGAGTTCATGAAACAGATTCAAGCAGATACCTAGGAGAATAAAAATTCCACTGAAAGTACTTGAAGCATATGAGGCCAATATCTGAGATCTGAGATCCTGTGAGGATTGAGTTTAGACTCCAGCACAACTAAAAAAAAAAAATTTAGGGAAAAGCTCAGGGATATTGAAGACAGGCTTGCAGTTAACAACTAGGAAAAGGAAGATTTATCAAAAATAGCAAAGAACCATGAGAAATCAATCCAGCAGCTACTGGATGAGACAAAGAAGAGTAACTTAAGATTGAAGTCAATGAAAAAGCAGGAGATACCACAAATGATATTTAAAAAATGTTCACAAACATGGCAGAAACTTTCTTGGTAGAGAAAAAGAATTTGACATACAGATAAACGAGGCATAAAGAACTCCAATTAGCTATGATCAAAAAATTTCTACAACCAGGCATATCATAGCCAAGATTCCAGAAATTAAACATAATAGAATCTTAAAAGCTGTTAGCAAAAAGAAACAAATCACATATAAAGGAAGCCCATCAGAATCATAGCTGACTTCTCAGCACAAACTCTAAAGTCAAGGAGAGCTTGGAGTGAAGTATTCCAAGTTCTAAAGGAAAACAGTTTTCAACCCAGATTGGTGTACCCCACAAAACTATCTTTGAAAACTGATAGAGAAATATGACAACACCTGTGGAAATTTTATAACCACCAGACTAGCACTCCAAAATATTCTAAAGGACATTCTAGAAAGATATAAGAACTACAGCTTCATGAACCCTAAAAGGAATTACCAGGCAAGGGAAACAATTAGAGGAAAGGGAAAAAACGGGGAGCCAACAAGAAAATAATATGACAAGGATAAGGCAAGTTACAGCCACCAATGTTAATGGTCTTAATTCACTAATCGAAGACACAAACTGGCAGAATGGATCAAGAAACAAGATCCAACAATATACTGCATACAAGAAACATTTAAACTCAAAAAGAAATTCATAGGCTGAAAGTCAAAGGGTAGAAAACAATATTCCCTGTGACAGGAACCTATAAAAAAAGCAGGGATAGCTAGTCTATTTGCAGACAAAGTGAATTTCAAGCCAAGACTCAAGAGAAATAAGATTGCTACATCATAAAGGGAACAATCCAAGAGGAAGACATAACAATCATAAATATATATGCAACAAATACCAGTGCACCCAACTATATAAAATGAATACTAACAGACATGAAAAATCAAGTAAGACCTAAAACAATTGTATTGGGAGTCCTCAATACCCCACTGTCACAAAAAGACAGATCAGTGAGACAAAAAATTAATAATGAAATGTTGTAACTGAACCAGACTTGTGAACCAATGGACTTAGTAGATGTTTACAGAGTGTTCCACCCCACAATATCAGAATACACATTCTTCTCAGCTGCACGTGGGATGTTCTCTAGAATACCACATACTGGCTCATAGAACATGCTTAAGTAAATGTAAAGGAATTGAAATTATCCCATGCATACTATCAGACCACAGTGCAATGAAACTGGAAGTCCATAGCAAAAGAAACCACAAGAACTTAAACACATAGAAACTAAGTAGCACCCTCCTGAACAACCAGTGGGTCACAGATGAAATTAAAGGAGAAATTAGACAGTTTTTACAACAGTGATAATACAACATATTGGAACTTATATGACATAATGAAAGCAGTCTTAAGAGGAAATTTATAGCAGTAAATACCCATATTAGGAAAACAGAGCAAGTGCATATAAACAACTTAATGGTGAGCCTCAAACTTCTAAAAAGAGAGGAGCAAACTAAGCCTAAAGCTCATACAAAGGAGGAAATTATAAAGATTAGAGCAGAAATTAATGCATTGGAGACTAAAAAAACAATATAAAGAATCAAATTGGTTCTTTGAAAGGGTAAATAAAATTGACAGACCCTTACCCAATCTTATCAAAAAAAGGAAAGACTCCAATCTTTCCAATTAGGAATGAAAAGGGTGAAATCACAATAGACCCTGCAGATCCAGAAGATCATCTGTACTTTAAAAATTTGTATTCTAATATGATGGAAAATACATAAGAAATGGACAGATTCCTAGATATACATGAATTACCAAAGGTGACTCAAGAAGAAATAAAATTCTGAGTAAACCAGCATCAATGAAATCGAAGATGTAATTAAAAATCTATCAACAAAGAAAAGCCCAGGTCCTGACGGATTCACTGCTGAACACGACAAGAAATTTTTACTTCTCAAACTTTTTAATGAAATTGAAAGGGAAGCAATACTCCCAAATTCATTCCTGGAAGCAAGCATTACCCTAATAACAAAACTGGAGAAGGACCCAAATAAAAAGAGTTACAGGTGAATTTCTCTACTGAACATAGATACTGGCAAACAGTGCAGCAAATCATCAAGAAGATTATACGTCATGATCAAATGGGATTCATTTGAGGGATGTAGAGATGATTCAACATACGTAAATCAATAAATATACCCTATTAGCAGAGCCAGGGACAAAAATCATATGATCATCTCAATAGATGCAGAAAAAGCTTGTAACAAACTCCAACACCCATTTATGATAAAAACCCTACAGAAAATTGGTATTTATCTCAATCTGATAAAGGCCATCTAAAACGAACCAACAGCCAGCATCATACTAAATGGACAATAACTGAAAACTTTCACTCTAAAATCAGGAACAAGACAAGGATGTCCACTGTCCCCATTCTTATTCAACATAGTTCAGGAAACTTTAGCTGGAGCAATTAGACAAGAGAAAGAAAAAGAATAAAGATAGGAAAGGAAGACGTTTAACTACTGTTATTTGCAGATGACATGATACTCTACTTAGAAGGCCCTAAAAGCTTCACCGAAAGACTACTAGATTTAATAAGCAAATTCCGTAATTTAGCTGATTACAAAGCCAACACTCAAAAATCAATAGCCTTTTACATAGATAACAAATTCACTGAGAAAGAAATCAGGGAAACAGTACCTTTTACAGTAGCATCCAAAAAAATGAAATATGTAGGAATCAGGTTAACAAAGGATGTAAAAGACCTCTATAGTGAAACTGCAGTACTCTGAAAAAGGAAATTGAAGAGGATATTAGAAAATGGAGAGATATCTCGTGCTTTGGGGTAGGAAAAAACAATATAATGAAAAATGGCCATACTTCCAAAACTTATACAAGTTCAGTGCAATCCCAATTAAAATTCCAATTTTAATTGGGTATCTCACAGAATTAGAGAAAATACTCCTAAAATTCATCTGGAACCAGAAGAGACCTAGAATAGAATAGTAAAGGTAATCCTGGGCAACAAAGGCAAGACAGAGGATATCGCAATCCGTGACTTGAAATTATACTATAAAGGTACTGTGATAAAAACAGCGTGGTACTGGCAAAACAAAATCAAAAACAAAACAAATACCCCAAACCTGAATATTAGGAGATGCAGAAACAACTCCAGACATACTCTGCTACCTTATGTTTGACAAAGGTGCTAAACATATTCACTGGAACAAAGATGGCCTCTTTAACAAATGGTGCTGGAAAAACTGGCTTTGTGCATGCTGAAGATTAAAATTGGACCCATATTTTTCACTGTGCTCTAAATTTGAAGTGGATCAAAGATCTAAATATTAAAACAAACGTTAAATCTGCTGGAAGATAGACTAGGTAAAGTTCTTGAAGACTTTGATATAGGCAAAGACTTTATGAACAAAACTGATTGTATAGGAACTGTCACAAAGAATGAACAACTGGGGTCTCATCTTTTGAAAAGCTTTTGTACAAGAAGAGAAACCAACAGGGTGAAGCTACAACCTACAATGTGAGAGAAAATGTTTGTGAGCTGTTCCTCAAAGGATTACCATCAAGAACATATAAAGAAATAAAAAAGTCAGTCCTCCTAGATTTAAAGACCCCATCCAAAAATGGGCATCTGAGATGTATACACACTTCTCAGGTGAAATACAAACAGCAAATAAATATATGAAAAAATGTTCAACATCACTGGTCATTTGAGAGATGCAAATTAAAATAACACTGAGATTCTACCTCACCCCCAAAAGAATGGCTATTATCAAGGAATCAACCAGTAACAAAATGGTGAAGGCTTTGTCAGGAAAAAGGAACCCTTCTCCACTGTTGATGCAACCACTATGGAAATCAGTGTGGCTGTTCCTCAAAAAACTAAGATTGGCGGTCCCATTTAACCCAGCTTTTCCTAGTACAGGAATTTAAAACATCATACCACAGTGATATATGTGCACCCATGTTTATAGTAGCATGATTTTCTAGATCTTGGAAACAACCTAAATGCCATCAACAGGAATGGATAAAAAAGATGTGATATTTTTATACAATGGAGTACTAAAGAAGTCATAAAAAAGAGTAATAAACTTGAGAATTTTGTAGGAAAATGGATGCAACTTGAGACCATATTCAGAAGTGAAATGAATCAGACACGTATGTGTAAACATATCGTCTCACTAGTATAAGAAGCTGAAAGAAGCTATGTAAGACGGTTAAGATAGTTATATTACTGATTTCTCTGAGCTCATTGAAGAGAAAGGTTTGTGCTAATATTTGGATGATTAAGTACAAATGTCTTGTACTCTGATCCTGTTTCAAAAAACAAAAAAAAAGGCATATGATTTAGTGTTTTCAGTAAATTGATAGGACTGTTGAGATAGGTAATTTTAGAACATTTTATCACTCTTGATGTTGAGAATCCTGTACCTCCAGCTCTTTTTTTTTTTTTTGGGTACTGGGGATTGAACTCATAATCTGGTGCCTGCCATGCAGGCGCTTATACCACTGAGCTAAATCCCCAGCCCATACCTCCAGCTCTTGACAACTGTTAATTTGTTTTCTGTCTCTGGCTTTGCCTATTGTGGACATTCCATATAAATGGCATTATATAGTGTGTGGGTTTTGTGTCAGGCTTGTTTCGCTTTCATATTTTCAAGACTTCGGTAACCTGTATCCATACTTTATTGCTTTCCATGCAGAATTTGGTGTTTGGTGTGTTTTGTTTTGTTTTGTTTTGTTTTTTTTGAAACAAGGTCTTGCTATGCAATTCAGGCTGGGCGTGAGCTCACTTTGTAGCCCAGGCAGTTCTTGAACTTGCAGTGATTCTTGTGCCTCAGCCTCCCGAGTGCTGGGATTATAGGCATGTACCACCACGTCCAGCTTTATCCAGAGTTCTTAAAATGCTTTGTAAAGTTCTACCCAAGTGCATACTCCCACCTCATCTACTGTTATTCTCTCCATTTTGCTTGCTGTGCTCCAGCCCACTAGTTTTTTTTTGCTGTTCCTCAAAACATGTCAAGCATGTTCTGGCCTCAGGAATTTTGCTCTTTTCCTTGAATATTAAAATGCTTTTCTTCTAGTGCCATATAGCTTGCTTTCTAACCTCTTAATTCTTAGCTCATATGCCATGTTCTCAATGAAGTCTTTCTTAACGTTGTTTAAAAATAACTCCCCCAAAATTATAAGGTATGATACATAGTATATGTGTATGTGTGTATATATATATACACACACACATATGCATACATACATACATATATACATATATATGTGTGTGTGTGTGTGTACCAATTCCAAAGTTGAATGTAATTATGTATTGCAAACATATACAAATAAAAATATACAAATAAAATATACAAATGAAAATACGTATTTTTCATCCATACTTCTGAATATTCTCTTCTTTTTCTGTCTTGTTTTTTCTCCTTGCATTTATCGGACTTATGTGATCCAAACTATATTTTAAAAATGGGTAACATGTAGAATGAAGTATATATTAAGAGCATCAGGGAGTCTGGTGAGGAAACCATATTTGTATTATATATGAGAGAAGTTGACACCTTGGATTTGGAGAGTAGTCCAAATGAAAAAGAAAATGTATTCACTCAACATTATTAAGCACTTACATATGCAAAATGTGGTGCTAGTACTAAAAATAAGGTTAAATACGATCCCTGCTTGAAGAAACTCACTACTTAGTCTGATACAAAAGGGAAATCACCTGAAGAGCTTCTTCTAAATCCACAGATTTCGATCCTGTGTTGTTAAGGGATTATCAAAATATCAGTGAAGATGAGGTGGACTTATATTTTGGAAGAGCTTTTTGCAGAAATGTTCTGTATTTTGTGGTTATTGAACACACTTGAAATGAGTATTTTTAAACTGATTTTTAAATTTTAATTTTTATTAAATAGTTATATGTACCTAGTGACTATTATATTAGATATTGCATATCTACTGAATACTGAGAGTTTTACGTAATTATAGCATAGTGTTGTATGCCTGGTAATAGAACTGTGTACTATGCAAACATGATTTGTCTTACCTACTTAACTGTGTGGTACAACTCACATGTGACTACATATTAAAGAGATAGAATCAAGAGATTTAGAAATGTACTGATGAATGATGAAGAGAGAAGTCAAAGTAATGTCTAAGAATGTTGGAGGTGTATGGTGAGTAACATGGACATAAGGAGAAGTCAAAGTTGTGTGATTTTTGACAAGTTTATTTTTTTTGCATTCCAGGTTGCAGTTTGTAATTTGGCTTCCCTGGCTCTGAATATGTATGTCACACCAGAACACACATATGACTTTAAGAAATTGGCAGAAGTCACTAAAGTCATTGTCCGAAATTTGAATAAAATTATTGATATAAACTACTACCCTGTCCCAGAGGTATGAATAGATTTTTCTGCTTAATGGTAATTACTGAAATCCAGATAGACAGAGTATAGCTATTATGGTCTGTTCTGCTAGTCATAATTTAAGTGGTTATCATTGAAATGGTGTGAGGTGACTGAGAAAAAGGGTTAATTTGTGAGCTAGGCTTGTTGGTGTGTGCCTGTAACCCCAGTACTTGGGCGACTGAAACAGGAAGATTGTGAATTTGAAGCCTACTTGGGCTACATAATGAGATACTGTGTTAAAAAACATGAAAGAGGGATAACATGTGATTAATGCAGAATGTTAACTTCTTATGTTTGGTAATTCTGTTTCTTAAAATCTTTTGGTACAAAGGCACACTTATCAAATAAACGTCATCGCCCCATTGGAATTGGTGTACAAGGCCTGGCAGATGCTTTTATCCTGATGAGATATCCTTTTGAGAGTCCAGAGGCCCAGTTACTAAATAAGCAAATCTTTGAGACTATTTATTATGGAGCCCTGGAAGCCAGCTGTGATCTAGCCAAGGAGCATGGCCCGTATGAAACCTATGAAGGCTCTCCAGTAAGCAAAGGAGTAAGTATATGGGTGAAATTTCATTTTGCCTGTTAGTAACAGTTAGATGAGTGGTTACCCCTTCCTGTAAAGACTATGTCTACATGCTGGTCCCTGGAACCTGTGGATATTATCTTTATTGGTTCAGAAAGGATCTTTGCAGGTGTAATTAAGAATTTTGAGTGATCATCCCAGATTTTCAGATTTAGGTGGGTCCTAAATCCAGTAACATTTGTCTTCTAAGAGACAGAGGGGAACCAGTATGACCACAGAGGCAGAGATTGGTTTGTAGAGAGCATATGGACCCTCTGAGAAGATATAGTAGGGATGCAGGTAAGAGAGGAGACCTCAACCAGTTCAACTTGCCCATTTCTGATTCAAAATGACTGTCAAAGTTTGTGAGGAAATTCTCTGGACCTTGTATTATCCCTTACGTAGGTTGAGTAGAAGACAGAATTTGTTGGCAGTTACTTTTCGTCATAGTTTTAAATTGCTATAAAGTGATATCATAAATTTATTTCTTAGATCCTTCAGTATGATATGTGGAATGTTACTCCCACAGACCTATGGGACTGGAAACTTCTCAAGGAGAAGATTGCAAAGTAAGTGTGAAGAGATGTAAAGTAGCATTGAAGTCAGGAGAGCTTGGGTTCTCCTGGCTCTTCAAAAATCAAATAGGTCATTGTTAATTCTGAAACTCATAGTTTTCTCTTAAATGAGGCTAAAATCCTACCTCATGGAGCTATTTTTGGAAAAATATTTAGTAAGAAAATGTATGATAACCTGTAAAGTTGCTTGGTACAGTGAAAACATTTGAGTATATGAAAAGCATTATTATTAATTAATCTTGCTTGAGGGACTTACCATCTATAATAGGTATTCTTATTGGCACTAAATCTTCATTTTTCCAAATAAATGTAAATTACAGATTTCTACTTTCTATTTAATGTCTAGCCACATTGGGTTTATCAGTGGCTTTGTTTGACTTGATTGTCATAGGAATAAGATTTTGGAAGAGCTTTTAGAGTTAGGTAATGTTTAACATTAAACTATATGAGAGAGAGGTTTAAAAATAGTCTTTGGGGGCTAGGACTGTAGCTCAGTGGTAGAGCACTATCTTAGTATATATAAGGCCTTCTGTTCAATCCCCAGCAACTTATCATTTCCCCAAAATCAGTCTTTGAAAGCCTGTCAAGCAAATAAGCATAAGTGTTTTGAGGCCAGGCAGAATGTTTTGCTGAATGGATAACGAAACACAAAGTTTTTGTTTCCTGTCATGAGGTGGTCATTTATGGGTTAATGCAGATGCAAAGTGCCTAATGGTTAGAGAAGAAAGCAATTGGCATAAAATTGTTTCATAAAATAATACATGTTAGAAAAATTTAGAAAAACATACATGAAAAAGGGAAGAAAATGAAAATTATCCTAGTAGTATGTCCTCCAGTATTGCCATTGGTGACTCTCGTCCTTCAAACTTTCTTCTGAGCATGTATTGCGTATCAGTTTAGCTTTTGCAAAAATGGACCCATAGTGCATTTTATATTTTGTCATTTGGGTTTTTCTCACTCAAAACACTTACTATTTTATATATACAACCTTTCTGAATTTTAAAATTAGTATATAAATTAGTTCATTAGATGCAGAAATAAAGTAGAAAGTAGAAGCCTTTCTCTCTACTTCTACCAACCACTTGTCCCACAAAATAAACAGAAACTAACTTGTTCCCTCTCCAAAAGATAATGTTTGTTAATGGTATGTAATTTTCTAGATCTTTTCCAGTATATTTATAGATAGATACACATGCACTTACGATTATGCCAAACTTAACATATTCTTGGGCTTTTTTCCTGTACTGGAGATTGAACTCACGACCTTGCACTTAGCAGGCAAGTGCTTGAGGCACTGAGCTAAATCCCAGGCCCCATTAATTTGTTTGTTTGTTTGTTTGTTTGTTACCAAAGACTGAACTCATGACCGCGTGCTTACCAGGCAGGCACTTGTGCCTGCTGAGCTAAAACCCTGGACCTCTGAGGCTTTTATTTAGTGTTTTATTTTGGCTTTCACTTTTAGTATATATAAATCTACTGCATGTTTTTATTAATCACAGACAATTCCATAGTTTAGATAAATCATATGACTTCACAAGATTTTCTTCTGCAGACAAATGATGTTGCTATTTTATACGTGAAGTAATAAAGACATGGAGGTAATTGGTTTTCTTGATGCCTTGTAACTAGAAAGTGACAGCGTGAAGTTGAAAACCCAGTTACACAGTCTCTGTCAGGATCTAAGGGCCTGCTAAGCCATATTTGAGTTGCTAGGTGTAGAATGTAGGAAAAACATACTTTTTGTGTTAGAGAAACTTAAGATTAGGTAAAGTAAGACATACTTCTTGTGTAAGACATATAGCACAAGAAGTTAAAGCATTTGCTAAGGTGGAGGTCATAGAAAATGTTTACAGAGAAAACTAGGAACTTACAATTGGTAGTAGAAGAAGTCAGGAATATACTCTGAACATATTTTTTCCCATGTCATAGGATAATGGATAGTTGTTGTGATAAATGACTAATTGCATCCACTTCTGTATCAGTATATTTCATGAAGGGGCCCAGTGTAGTGACCATATTAGAAAACAATGAGGAGGTTGAGTGAATGTATGCTGATGCAAGTGGGGGACTCTGAAATTGTGACTTGAGCATTTCTCTGGGCATGATAGGCTATCAAGTCCTGTGATTCCTGAGTGTACAGGGCAAGTGGCATAAGCCATGACATGATAAAGAAGGCCAGCAGTAAAAATTACGCTAATTCTGTTCAGGTACTTAAGAAGTGGGTGAGCAATAACATACATACCATGGAATTTTATCCCTATAGGAATTTTTCTTTTTCTTTTTTTATTTTAAAAAAGCAAAACAGAAAAAAGGATAAAAATGATCCAGAATTTAAAAAAAATAGTAGGAAATACTAATTAATGCATTGCATATTGTTATCTTAGAAGTAGTTGTTCAGGTTACAAGATTTAGGTACAAAAAAATGATCAAACAATCAAACAATGAAAGTACAAACTGTTCTTTTGGATGAACTAACAGATTAGTAGTATGGCTATCTATCTTATATATATGTATATATAAATACATGGATATATGTATACCTATATTGATATAATTTTTTCCCTTCCTCCCTCTCTCCTTTCCCCTATCGGAGTTCTTTCCTTTTGAGCACTTTCTTTCCCTTTCATTATCACCATATCTATTGTACATTTTGGATCTTATTACTTGTTCAGGGTTTTTTTTTCCCACTAGGGAGACAATATGATGTTTATAAATGTGAGTTTGATTTATTTCACTTATGAGTATGGTCTCAAGTTATCTCCATTTACCTACCTATAGGAGTTTATATTTATTTACTTACTTACAAAACAAGGTCTCACTATATAGTCCAGGCTGGCCTTGAACTTGTAGTGGTCCCCCTGCCTCAGCCTCCTAAATGCTGGGATTACAAGCATGCACCACTGTGCCTTGTCCTTAAGAGTTTAATTGAAAAGTTAACTTGTGAATTACATGCATGTATGAGTTACTCCTGTCATCTACATGTGCTACAGTAATATAAAATAACTCCTTTCCTGGCAGCTTTAACACCAACATTTAAGAATCTTCTTTTCTTTAGGTATGGTGTAAGAAACAGTTTACTTATTGCCCCAATGCCTACTGCTTCAACTGCTCAGATCTTGGGGAATAACGAGTCCATCGAACCTTATACCAGCAACATCTATACTCGAAGAGTCTTGTCAGGAGAATTTCAGGTGAGAAGTTCACAGCCAGATAAGAGATCTTTTAAAACCAGGATGCTCGCCAGGCATGGTGGCACATGCCTATAATCCTAGCACTTGGGAGCTGAGGCAGGAGGATCACTATGAGTTTGAGGCCAGTCTGGGCTACATAGTGAGTCCAGGCCAGACTAAACTACATAGTGAAATCCTGTCTCAAATATAAATAAATAAGTGAAAAAAAACCAGGATGTTGGCTGTAAATGTTCATTCATACTTAGTAAATGCCCTTTTTTCTTAGTTTTGGGGCAAGGCTTTGTTACAGACTGTAATATCTCTTAATAAAACTGTTCTATGTTATTTCAGTATGTAAAAAAATTTAATAAAGATCGATTGAAACAAGGAATAATTAGGAGTTTTGTATGGAAGTAACTTGTTGATATTAGAATTCCCATATTAAGTATTATATCATAATGATAGCTGATACAACCTCAAATACTTGGGATACTTAAGGTATATGCAGAAATATTTAAGACTAGTTCTCAGACTTTTTTATCAATTAGAATTTCTGGTGAATGGCATTGGTGTTGTTTTTAAAAGTTCCCTCTTTGTTCCTGTGTTTTGTTTTTTCTTTTTTTTTTTTTTTTTTGGTGGAGATTGGATCTCATTATAGCTTAGGTTGGCTTCATATTTGTAGTCCTCCAGCCTCAGCCTCCTTTATTTTTTTTTTTAATTGAAAAAAATGTTTTTGAAGGCTGGTTATATAGCTTAATGGTAGAGTGGTTGCCTGGCATGCTCAAGGCTGAGAGTTCAACTCCCAGCTCTGCCACAAAAATTTTTTAGCCTTATTGAGGTACAGTTAGCAAGTTGTGTGATCCAAAGTATACATGATGATTGGATATATGTGTGCTTTGTATAATGATTACTGTTGTTTACTAATAGCTATCAAGATCTTTAAGGAATATGCGTTTCGTGTGGTGGAGTGGACCTCTCAGTTTTGTAAAACAAAACAGGATTGATCAAGCAATTTAATGTTAAATAATTCTTGAGTAATCTTACTTTGAATTCTAAGCCTGTGATCTGATGTAGGCCTATGGGTTTTATTTATCACGTCTTTTCTACTTTCCTATCAGATTGTAAATCCTCACTTACTGAAAGATCTTACGGAGCGGGGCTTATGGAATGAAGAAATGAAAAATCAGATTATTGCGTGCAATGGCTCTATCCAGGTATGGAGTGAGTAAGAAGCTAACTGTTTAGGAGTTGAGCACTGTGGTGCCTCTCACTTTCCCTGCTTAATGGAGAAGAAAGGGGCTGTTCGTTGTGGTCACATAGGCTCTCCTTAGGAAGCTGTGTTTACTTCTGCATTGTACTAGGATTGTACAACTCTGACATAGCCTTTGTGCTCTTGTTTGCGCAGTAATAGAAAACAGTGGTTCCCAATTTTTCTTTACTTTCTTACTGGTACATGTTTATTGCACATAATATGTACATTCATAATAGGGAGTAGGTACATGGATTTAACATGCCTTATATTTTTTATTCCCTTCTCCTGTCCTTCCGTCCTTCCTCCATCTTTAGATCCCCTTTCATTTGCAAAAAAATCTGTCCTTCCTATTATCTTTTATTTTGTAATTTAAGTTACGTATAGTTTGGGTTTCTCATGTAAGAGAAGTTATGCAGTATTGAAGCCTGTTTTCCTACAAATGACACAGGTTTATTCTTTTTGGCAAAGGAGAACTCCATTATTCATAAATATCTCATTTTCTTTAAACAGTCATCTGTCGATGGACATAAAGGCAACTTCCAAGAGTTAGCTCTTATGAGTTGTGCTGTTGTAAACATGAATATGTATGTATTATTATGATATGATGTTTTTAATTCTTGGGACGAAAAGGAGAATAGCTAGGTTGAACTGATTTCCATTATGGTTGTACCAGTTTACATTCCAACCAACAGTGTAGAAATGAGCCCCCCCCCACCAGCCTTTCCAGCATTGGTTTGATATCTTGATGATAGCCATTATTTCTGGAGTTAGAGAAAATTGCAGTGTAGTTTTAATTTGTATTTCTCTGATGGCCAGAGATATTGAGCAGTTTTTAATGTATTTATTGGCTATTCCTACTTCTGAGAAGTATCTATTCATCTTACTGCCCATTTAAAAAAATTTTTTTTTCCAAACCCGTTTTATTTCAAGGAGAAAAAGAAGAAAACCAAAATAAGGGAAAAAATCAAGAAAAAAACACTAAAACAAAATTCTAAAACATGTCAATTAGGGTAGTTGCCCATTTTTGCTTGGGTCTTTTATTCTGGAGGTGGTCTGAATTTTTTTTTAAAGTTCTTTGTATATTTTAGATATTAGTCCTCTGTAGAAGAGTAGCTAGCCTTTTTTTTTCCCCATTGTTTGTTTTTTGAGACAGGATCTTGCTGTGCAGTTCAGGCGGGCCTGAACTTGCATGTCGACCACGCTGACTTCGAGCTTGTCGTGTAGTCTTCCTGCCTCAGCCTTCCAGGTGCTAAGATTGCAGACATATGCCAACATACCTGGCTCCATTTTTGGAATTTTGACTGTGCTGTTTTGTGGGGAGTTTTTTCTCTCATAATTTGGTGTTGTATATGCCTTAATTACCTGTATGTTGAGTTTTTCCCATACTCGAAAGATTTTCTGCTATGATTTCTGTAAACAGATTTTAGGTTAGTCTTCTTAGTGTTGTCTAATAGCTGTTGGATACATTTTTTTGTTGTTGTTTTTAAGGTAGCTCAAGAGTCTATGGTGTTACACTTTTGGTCTACTCTTGAGGTCTGACCTTCTTCCTCCCAGTTCACTTCTGCCCTTCATATATTCAGTGGAATTCTTTACCTACAGGATTTCTGTTTGGTACCTTTTCATGGACTCTGGTAAATTTGTCATTCATGTTTGAATGGTTTTGGTTAGGTCTGTTTCTTTTATTTGATTCTAAACATATTGATCACTTTGTTAATTCTTCTGTTTGGTTATAACATCTTTGAGCTTGCTGAGTTTTTTTGCTTCCTCTTTGATCCTTTCTTACTGTTCAGATATTTGATATTTGATTTCCACACCATTGGTACAACTAGGATCTGCTTTAGGAGAGTTGGGAATCTTTGGAGGCATTTTGTTGCCTTCCTTTTTCTTTTCTTTGAGCTGAAGTTTGAGGTCAAATAGAATGAAGAGACTTTATTGTTGGTATGAAGACCTCTTTACTTAGCTCTGTTTTCTAATGATGTTATCTTGGCTGTATTTGTCAAGAGATCTTTTCTACTATTTTGACCCATTCAGTTTAACTGGACCCAGTCAATGTGATTTAAAGAGGAAATTTGTAGTGCTTACACAACAGCATCCACAGATCCAACCATATCAGTCATGAACATTAAAACTTGTTTTGACAATTTTGCCCTTGTATCAGTACTGCTGACAGACTATACTGTACTGCTGTTATCAGTTGGGTCTAAAATGTAGAGTGGGGAGAAGGGCAAAACTCTTACTGACTGCTTCAGGCAGGAGAAGAGATGCAGAAAGAGGGAAGTATGGTTAAAGACTGAGGGAAGCTATGGGGTTTTCAGGACCAGTGAATATATTTGTAGTTAAACACCTCAATTAATTTGGGAAGAAGAGGATATGGTGATTTGCCCGTACCAGGTTCTCCATTGACTTCTGCCAGGGCCACTGCACCCCTACTGTCTGCTCCCTTTGCTGCAGGGCAGATCTCACAGTCATCTTCGCACTCTCACTTCAGGGTCTTCTGCCCAATGTAACACCAGAAACCTTCTGACCTCGGTACCATTTCTGTCTCTTCATCCTTAGTCCTTTGTCTCTCTCTTCCTGCCTGTCTTAAGAGCCCCACGTTACAGCCTGCAGTAGAACTGGGCAGTAGGGAGAATTTCACGCTGTCTGAGATCTTACTGGTATATGGGGGAGTACTCAGAGAGCACCTGCTCTGGTCTGGCTCTGCTGAATCTCTGCCCTTTCCCCCTGTTTCCAGGGATGCAATCCACAGATCTCTGCCAGCAAGTTTCAGACTGCCTACAGCTCATGCTGTTCAATTTCTCTCTGTCTAGAGTAGGGGACTTCCCTTGTCTATGGCAGACAGAGAGCAGTGGGCTGGGTGCCGCAGGGACAGAGTTCTCTGGTGTTTGGGAGGACAATGGTGGGACGGATTACCTGTTTTTGTTCTCCTGGTTCTCCCTTTCTCTGATTGCAGCCACAGCGTCCTGGGGCCCTAGCTGCAGTTAACTGCCATGCTTGATTTCCTCTTCCAGGTGGGAGGGAGAGTACACAGGGAGCCTATCCCAGGACTGTGGCCTCTGCAGCAGTAGGACTTTTGGAGCCTCCCCTGTGATGGTTCTCTTGTGATGGCTACCCTGTGATTGTTGTGTAGAGGAGGAGGGGGTCACAAACCAGCAGTGGTGCCACTTCCTCTTTTCAACAATCCAGATAGTTGAATTGATCGAGAGGATTTGGCTTTCGAGTTAATTTTCCATATCTGGGTATGTTTGCCTCCCCTGTTTTAGAATCTCTGCATTATCTTGTGTCTGTCCTCTGAGCTTCTCAGAGGACATTGCTAATCAGCCATGTTGGAATCCAGTAGTTCCCACGTTTTTTTTGCTTTTAAGATCCTGAAGTTTAGCTTGTACTCCTTCCCAGTTAAATAAAGAGTGGGAGTTGGAATCATAAAAATTCTCAATGTAACCAGGAATATAGTTCATTGGCACAGTGCCCGCTTGGCAAGTGTGAGATTATGAGTTCAATCCCTGGTGCAAAAAAAAAAAAAAAAAAAAATCTTGATGTGATTCCAGAATGCTTCAGAATTTGGGGACCACTTATAGAATGTCTGAAATTAGAGCCAAATTTAAAAAGCATGATAGAGGTTGAGGACTGGTAGTCCAAAAGACAGTCACAATAGTGATTAACAGAAAAATATTTATAGTTGAGAATCAAGCAGCATTTATTGGTAGATAGAGGGCTCTGGCTATGCATTGATCTATGTGGCCAAACAGACAAAGACTCCTAAAATCTTTCTACTTTTTGGTGACAGGCTGTTGCATTAGGCAATCCATATGGGTAGAATTAAAAAAAATGTTTTTAGAGCTTGGAAGTGTCATACAAGGTGGCCTTGAATTTCTTGCCTCAGCCTCCAAGTGCTGAGATTATAGGCATATACTGTCATGCCTGGCTTCAGTCTATGTATTTGAATGCAAATTATCTCAATCTAAGAAAACTTGATTTATTATGACTCCAAATGGAATTTATAGAGTTGTAGCTTATTTAAAGGACTTTATTTTTTTGTCTCCCTTGATCATGTCTTTTTTTTTATTTTAAAAAGGGTAAAATTAAACAGAACAAAACAGAACACAAGAAAGCAATGTAAGAGACATAAATTTCAAAGCAAGACAATCAGAGATCATCACTATCTATCATATTGTCTCTTGTTTTCTTCCCAATAGTTGTCCATATCTTCACATACAGAGAATTCACATGAAACAACATAGTATGGAACTGATCTGAACAGAATAAGAAAGGCATTTTAGGTCTTCAAGACCAGACAATAGGGAAACCAAAAATGGTTGTCATAGTGTCTCATTCTCTTCAAAATAGCTGTCCATACCTTCATGTATGTTGAACTTAAAACAAAACAGGCTAAAATCACTCTGAACAAAGAATGATACTATTGCTAGGTTTCACATCATGATACTACGGAATCAGCACTGAGTACTGTAGTGTCTCTTTTTCTTCAAAGTAATTGTTCATTTCATCATGCATTGTATAATTGGTTCTCATAAACTGTTTATAAGTTCTACGCATGCATGAGTCTCTACATGTATATCTATCCTTTCTGTATTAGAGGGAAAAACAAAACAAAGCAAGACAAAACAAAACAAATTCCTAGAAAAACATGAAATGAAAAAGTCATAAAATCGCAATAGCAGGTGATCTACAATGGTTACTATGCTGTCTCAGCAGTATAAAACAGCATTAATAAAAACAAAACATTGGAGACATCATAAGACTTCAAAAGCAGGTAATAATCAAACCAAAGTGGGTATCTTAGTGAATCTTGTCATCTTCAGTATAGTTGCCTATACTCTTAGACTTGATACTATCAATCATAACAGATTTGTATAAAATCAGTCAATACAAAACAGCAATCTAACAAACCATATTCAAATAAGATCAGTCATAATAAGATAGTGTAAGTTATACAAGGCTTCAGATTAAGTTAATAGGAAATTAAGGATGATTACCATAATATGTCCTACTGTTTTGGGGATAGCTGTCCGTGCCCTCAAATCTAGTGTAAGTAGACAAACTGGAACAGAATATAATCTATCTAAACCAGAATGGTGAGAATAATGTAGATTTTAAACATTGTTACCCTATTAACAATATCCTCTGCCTTCCTTCTTTAGACAATTCCTCCCCTTTCAATCCCACAGGTGCACTGCACATTTTGGGTCCCACTAATTCCCTCAGTTTTTAGATTGTGGGGAGCAACCTGCTATTTATCCTAACTGGTTCTGAACCTTCTGACTCCTGGGCTTGATCTCGAGTTATATTCCTTTACCTATAAAACCTCAAAGTTTTCTTTTGTTATAGCTAAGTAGTTTTCTACTGCACAAAAGTATCATGTCTTTTCAACCTATCTGCAGGTGCTGGTCAAGTTGCCCCTATTTCTCTCTGGTTCCTTGTCGCATAGAGCATTGTTTTCTTATATTTGACTTTCTGTCCATAAACCCTCTTTCAGGTTAATTATGTTTCCAATACAGAGCATCTCGATGGACCCTATCTCCTGATCTACTCCACCTGGTTTTCTTTTTTTTTAAGTGTATCAAGGCCATCTGTGTTAGAGATCACAGCCAATTTTCTCTGCCTCTTTTCTGCTATTCTGTTTTTCTGCCATTGGTTGTCTGTTTTTCCTCTTTCATTCCACTGTCTGCCCTGTTCACTGAGGCCTCTCTGCCACTGTTCTTGAAAGTCTCATATTCTTTTTCTCTCTCGGATGTCCTTCAGTGTTTTTTGTAGAGTTGGATTGGTGGTCACGAACTCCCCCAGTTCCTCTTTGTCATGGAAGTATTTTGTTTCTCCATTAATTTCTAGAGACAGTTTTGCAGGATACGTCAATCTGGGCTGGAGGTTATTTTCTTTCAGGGCTTGAATTACTTTACTCCAAACTCTTCTTGATTTGATGGTTTGTGTTGAGAAGTCTGCTGTGATTTTGATCAGTTTTCCTTTATAGGTGATCTGTTTCTTTTCTCTGACAGCTTTTAATATTCTGTTCTTATATTGAATTTCTGGGATCTTGATTATTATGTGTCTGGGCTCTGTTTTGGTTGTAGGTGGCTGGAGTTCTGTATGCTTTGTACATCTGCATATCATTTCCTTTTGTTATGCTTGGGAAGTTTTCCTTAATAATTTCTGTGGCTAGCCTTTGCAATTCCTTTGTTTTGACTCCTGCTTCTTCATTCACATGTTTTATTCTTAGGTTATAGATCTTCTTGTCTTCTAACCTTGGTATTGTCACTGTCTGTTTCCTTGTTATTTTTAAGAGATCTTTCCTCTCTTGAACATACATTGCAAACCTGTCTTCAAGTTTTGATAGTCTGTCCTTGTTTCTTTCAAGCAGTTTTGCCAGCTTTCAATGGAGTTTTTAGTTTCCTGGTAATCTCTTTGAATCTGCTTCTTGTATTCTAGGTTTTCTTTATATTCTTCATTGAACGTTTCTCTCCTTTTTTTGTGTTCCTCCATTCTTCCATCTGTGTCTTCTTGAGAGGTGCTTAGCATTTCTTTTATTAATTTACTTATATCTTGCTTAACTTGAATTAATGTTTCAGTTTTAAGCTCGTCTACGAGGTCCCAAAGATATCTCTTTATGTCCGCTGATGCCGTGTTTGGTGTTGCATGTTTGCTGCCCTCAATCTGTTTTTTATTTATCTCTCCTGGATCAATATTCTCAGGGTTGGGGGCTGGGGGCTTTTTCTTATTTCTTTTTCTCGTCATGTTTTTGGTTCCTTCCATACAAGTGTATAGTGGAGTTCCCAGCCCCTTTCCTTTTGGTTATGGTTCTTCTGGAGCACGTAGGCTAGGGGTTTCTGCCCTCTTCAGTCCGCTGTCAGAGACTGAGGTGCAGGCAGGGGCAGTGTATGCTGGCCCCTCCCCTCCGGGCCAGCTAACCTTCGGGGGCCTTCACTGTGTCAGTGCGTGCTGCGCGTAGGGAACCGGTTTGGGACAACTTATTGGGTCCCGGCCAGGGGTGTGACCCAGCACAAGCAGATCCCACCAATCTGCTCTGGGAGGGGAGCAACCAACTGAAGTCACTGCCATGCCCAGATCGTGCAATCCTGCCCGATTCCAACATGTTGTCCAGTTGGTTACCCCTTTCCTGTGGGAGGGTCTTATTCCCAGCATTCATCTAGGTTTAATGCTCGTCCCTCTCTGAGTCCGTTCTCCACTGGACTCTGCGACCTCTGACTTCAGCGTGGCTGTGGCATGAGTCCATGGCGCTTCTGGGCAAGTTGTGCGCAGGATGGCTCAACTCCGCGCGGGGCCTCTCAAGCCAGTCGCATGGGTGCAAGTTCGGGTGCTCTGGCTGGTCTTGGGCCTGAATTCAGGCGGCTCGGCGAAAGCACCGTGCTAGCCGATCTTAGCTTCTCTAATGGTAACCCTGGGACTTCATATTTGAGCAGCTCTTTTCCCTGCAGTTTCTTCCTAGGTTGAGAGAATCCATCTCCCTCTGTCCGGACCTCTCCAAGATGTTCTATTCTGGCATCTGAGCTGTCTCTCTCAGAGAGGTTCCATATCCTGCTGCCTACCAGTCTGCCATCTTAACCTCTTTTCGATCATGTCCCTTTTATATCTAATCCTAGTTATTTGGGTTTTCTGTGAAACTGAAGGATCATTTATTGCTGCTTAGTTCTGACTTTAACTTCCTTTCTTAAGTGTTTCTAGAATAATGAACATTTTGGCCATAAGCCAGTTAAAGATGGTTACTTAAATCACTACCACTAGATTTATATTTGGTTGGATGGGGGAGTTTTGTTGGACTTTCTAACGAGAGGTAAGCAGTCTGGGCAGATTCAAGAAGGGTCATGTCATATGATTCTGAATAATTGGGTCAGCTCGGGCAGGAAGGTTAAATCCTTGCATCATTATTCTGCTAGTCTACTGTTTTCTTTAACTACTTTTCCTTTTTCAGACCATACTGGAAATTCCTGATGACCTGAAGCAGCTTTATAAGACAGTATGGGAAATCTCTCAGAAAACTGTTCTCAAGATGGCAGCTGATAGAGGTGCTTTCATTGATCAAAGCCAGTCTTTGAACATCCATATTGCTGAGCCTAACTATGGCAAGCTCACTAGTATGCACTTCTACGGTTGGAAGCAGGTTAGTAGAAGAAATTAAGGACTTTATTACCAGCTTGGGATATTTCGGAAGTGGAACAGGTTTATATTCCAGCTAACTGTTAAATATTGCCTCTTAGATGTTCTTTCCCTCTAAATCAGATGTGTTAAAACCACTTTAAGGTTTTTATACCAGACCAAGCACATCCATTGGATTTTCTCATTTCTGTGATTATTTTCTTTGCAGGTTTGAAGACAAAGTTGTTTATGCTCTTCACTTCCTTTACTGTTCAAGAAATTATTTAACAAGTAGTATGGATTGTTCCTTATTCATTCCTTTGTACTGTTTCTTGAGTATCTTCCTTCCTTTTCTACTGACATTTGTTCTTAACTGATTTTTACTATTGTATCTGCTCCAAGATATCTTGGAGCATTCCTAAAATACAACTTTATACATATCAGCCCACTATTTTAAAACATCTGTTTTCTCCATTTGATTGATAGCAATTTAAAAGCCAAATTATTTACCGTTACTAACTGTAAAGACCTAAAATTTTAGGCTATATTCTTTTTTCCTTGGCAATGCAATGGATATTTATATAGAATTATAAATTTGAATACCTACTGTGTACCTTTACTGGGGATACTGAATAGAATATATAATCCTGGTGTATATACATTTCTTTTGGCAGACTCTATATTTTCTTTTTCTTTCTCTTTTTCTTTTTTTTTTTTTTTTGATACCGGTGATTGAACTCATGACCATGAGCTTGCCAGGCAGGTCCTTATGCTGCTGAGCTAAATCCCTGGCCAGAAGATATAATCCTTAAAGTAGTTACAACATACTTTGTTATACAGAGACACAGTCTAGTTCTCTAAATATTTATTTATTGGGCATTCTTGGAAGTTATACATAAAAGTAAAGACAGCTGAATAAAAATATTTGACATTTCCAAAGAGATAAAACTTATTTTAGGGATAAAAAGAACAAAATAAAGCTGTCTGATTGTTGAAGCGTTTTTGAGAGTACTTCCTGGAGGAGATAGAATTGCAGTTTAGAAAAGAATTTGACTTGAGTTTTACAAATGTATTTTAAAAATTTCTTTAACATTTTAAACTATTACATATATATGGGGTATATTTTAAATATTGATCTGAATGCCTAGCGTTCTCACAAAATTTCTTCTGATAGTTGTACTTATATCCGTTGTAGGGTTTGAAGACTGGGATGTATTATTTAAGGACAAGACCTGCAGCTAATCCTATCCAGTTCACTCTAAATAAGGAGAAACTGAAAGATAAGGAAAAGGCATCAAAGGAGGAAGAAGAGAAAGAGAGGAACACAGCAGCCATGGTGTGCTCTTTGGAGAATAGAGATGAATGTCTGATGTGTGGATCCTGAAACAAGACTTAGAAGAAAACTGCATCTCCCATAGACAAAATACTTGAGCATAGATAGGCATAGTGGGTTTGCTTAAGATTAAATTTATGGCTTTGCTGGACCATATTAAAACACAAGGAATAATTGATTTAAAGTACTGTTTCTATATAGTGGGAATGATTTGTAAAAGGAAAAACAAAAAACAAAAAAACCTGGCATATTGGGAATCAAAGTAGAAGTTTTAAATGCAAAAGAAGTCATCCTGGAAATAGGAAGTGGTTTAGTAAGGCTCGTCACTTCTCTAGCAGTCCTTTTCTGATGATACCAGTTTGGGTAAGGAGACTTGAATTTTGCTGCTTTTACTGGTGGATTCCTGGAAGCAGAACTGAGTCGTATTGAATGAGAACTACCGATAGAACCTTTATCCAGATAAAGTTCTATAGGTCATTCTGAAATAAACTTTTTAAAGTGATTGTGTGAGTCAGTTTTTTCATTTATTGTTATACAAAGTTCATGTTTGAAAAAAACATTTTCTGTTCTTTGAGAGTTGAGGGAAGAAATTAAGACACTTCTGATGTTAATATATGTCCTTTTTCTTCCCTTCCCCCATGATAAAACATTATGTAACATAAAATTTACCATTTTACCAATTTTTAAATGTATAATTCAGTGACATTTTAGTGTATTCACAGTGTTATATGACCATCACCACTATCCATTTCCAAAACTTTTTAAACAGTCCCCATAAAAACAGTAATTCCTCTTTCTCTGCTCTCTTTTGTCTGACAATCTGTGTTCTAGTTTATATTTCAGTCTACTCTAGCTACCTCACATAAGTGGAATGTAGCACCTCGTTTATTTTGCTTAGCATGTTTTCAAGGATTTCAGTGTTGTTGCATGTATCAGAATTTTATTCCTTTTTAACCCTGAAAAATAGATATTCTCCAACCCACATTTTGTTAGTCCATGTATTTGCTTTCCTGTAGTTGAGACACAATAACAAACACAGCTTGTAGAAGGAGAAGTTCAGTCTGCATTTAGTCCTTGGTCATCTGGCTCTGAGGCAGGAACAGCATGGCAGAATGATGTGGTAGAGCAAAAATGCTTAATTCATGGTGACTGGGAAGTGGAACAGTGCCAGGGAGGGAAGAGTGAGGGACCAGATACAGATCCCCATGATCCTGTCTTGACTCACCCAAACATACCCAGAAATCCTGCTTACTAATTTTCTGAGTGACTTGCAAGTCTATTAACTTGACAATCCACCTTAACTGTCACATCCCGTCCCTCATCAACTTGATAGCCAAACATATCAGGTCTAATCCCAGATCAGGGCTTAGTCTGGTCTGTGAGTCTGGCTTGGGCTGCAGGCCCAGGAGTTTGTGTTTCTGAGATCAGCCTGGGGACCTCAGAGTTCGGACTGGGTGTTTGCTCAGGTTAGGTTCCCTAGGGAGGGTCCACTCTCTTTGGATCAGACTAGAACTCAGAAGAAGACTTCTAAGTATCAGACTAGAGCCCTGAGCATGATCTGACCTGTTTGTGTGGGCTAAACTGGGCACCCTGAGTCAGCCTGACTTGTGTGCCTGTGTCAAATTTGGGATCTGAGGCCAAGATTGTGCATATTTGGGACCAATTGGGTTGTAGAACTCAACCTAATTTTTGGATTAGACTAGAAACTTTAATAAGACTGACCAGTGTTATTTAGTCACACTGAATTTCATGTCAGCTCTTAGGCTGTATTTGGGAAAAGACATCACCAGAGAAGGACTTGGACTATTTTGCTTCAGACTATGTGTTTAGAGCACATCATATTCTGTTTGAATTGCTTTGTGTGTCTCCTAGTGAAGCACTGTGTATTCAGATATTATTTGGGCTTTCTCAGGGATTGTGAGGGGGAGCACAGAGAAAAGGATAAAGAGGTGCAAGCAATTTTATTATTGAGATGAGCACAATATTCTAAGAACTGAACAATTCATGATCTGCTCAGGAAATTCTAGCCTATATCTCTGTACCGCATGCCTATCTCTAATTCCCAGGGTCAACTTCCCCAGTTGATAATCTTCTATCCTGGCAACTGCCTGTCTACTCTCCTGCTCTGTAGTCTCTTTGGCTGCTCTCCAACCTCCTAGAGTGATTCCTGTTTACAGAGCATCTTTTCTATATGTTGCCGAATTTCTCTAGTTCTCACCCCATAAATGAGAGGATTCAAGGCTCCTGGTAGCAGTAAGTATATGGCACTGAGTAGATTCTGGACATCCTGAGACACAGTCTTGGCCATTCGGAAGACAATGGAAGTGGAAAGGCCAGAGAGGTAGATGGTGAGGATGACCAGTAAGTGGGAACCACATGTGTGCAGAGCCTTTGCTCGGGCTCCTCCAGAAGAGATCTGGAAGGCAGCATAGATGATGTGAGTGTAGGAGGTTCCTAGCAAGGCCAGATCGAAGGTCACAGTGACCAACCGCATAGCCAGCCCCAACTGGTTATTGAAGGTCAGGTCTCCACAAGCGATGCTCAGCAGTGTGATGTACTCACAGGCGAAGTGTTGAATCACTGCTGTATGGCAGAATTGAGCTCGTGCACCAAGGGGACTGCCACTCCCAGGCTCCATGTGAGGGCAAAAATGGCCAGCAGACTCATCAAGTGGGATGTCATCAGGTCAGTATAGCGGAGTGGGTGGCAAATGGCCACATAGCGGTCCAGAGCCATAGTTAGGAGGAGATTGTAGTCCAGAAGGAGGGTGAAGTAGATAAAGAACATCGGCCAGGCAGCCATGCAGTGATATGGGGTTAGCATAATGCACAAAGCCCTCCAGCATCTTAGGCATCACAACTGTGGCAGCACAAATGTTGACAGCCAGGAGCAGAGCAATGAGCACATACATGGGCTGATGCAGATGCTGCTGGGCCACTACTGTGTGGATGACCAGGGCATTAGTAGAGATGATGGACACATAGAGGAAGGTAAGAGGAAAAACGAGGAGGGGCCGTCCCTCCTGCAATCCAGGGAAACCCATCAAGAGGAAGTTGGCATAGGAGATACTGAAGATGTTGGTATTTCCATCCTTGCCTATTAGCTTCCACCCTGAGCTAGCACCAGGAGTGGCAATCAGAGGCTGTTGGAACAAAATGGTCAATGGAAAAAAGCCTATTTGTGTTTTAGGACCTGAGGGTTTTGTGATGAAAATTTGTCTCTTCATGTATGCCTCTAATTTTCAGGCACAGGCAAATACAACATCAGGTTTTGTAGGAGCAAAGACATGAGCAATACATTCTTTATTTTCAGGGAGCTCATTGCTCTGTGAGGGAGATGTGAGTTCATAGGACACATGTTTTTAAGTGTCACATTGCAGGTATTTGTCCAAGTTATCTCTTTCAATATCTATTCCTTTAATTATGCAAAAACCTGGCCAAAGTTTTGAAATTACTGTTCCAAAATCCCAAATATATGGTTTAGGACCTTAATAAGAGGTTAGAGGGAGAAGTAGATGTGATACATGAAGGAGAAGAAAGACTGATGGCTAGAGGTAAAATAAGAAAGGTTGAAGAAAACAAACTTGATTAGAAGGAAAGGAGAGTATACAAAAAATCTTTGACCCAAGGAATCTGGGAAGGACCAGGTGAGCCTTGATGGAGAGAGTGGAGTTGGCCAGAAGTGACAGCCTCCTTTGTGTGCTCAGGGTACATGGTGGCAAGGACAAAGGGGAGACTTCTGGGACCCAAAGCGATGAGAGTAGAGACAAACTTGAGGTCCTCCCAAGGCCCTCTAGACTAGCTGCAGCTCCCCCTGCCTAGTCCTGCTCTCAGAGTCATGGCTGATGACCTGACTGTCCTTGTAAGGTGGATTTGGGGAAGACAGAGATAATAGCATGACCTTGGCGTGCTCACGGACCTCCAAGCCCAGAACCGCCACAGAGACACAGGATTGAGTATTGCTTGTGAGTAGGTGAATGAGGAATAAGGCAGAGAGGAAGAGGGCTAAACCATATATTTGGGATTTTGGAACAGTAATTTCAAAACTTTGGCCAGATTTTTGCATAATTAAGGGAATAGATATTGAAAGAGATAACTTGGACAAGGTCGCTGCATGTCTATCACGTAAACTGTAAGTTGCTCCCCTGTTTTGTGTCCTGGGATTCTTAGGTGGATTTAAGGAGTTTTGCTGACATGGAGCTGCAAAGCAGTGAATGAAGGAGCGCAGAACAGCCCTGTAAAGAAGGAAGGAAGGGATAAGAAGGGCTATGAGAGATGGGGAGATGGGTTAACTGACTAACAAAGAGCTTAAGAAAGGTGAAGGGAGGCTTTGTATAATTAAATCAAGCTTAAAAACCAATTGGAAGTAGACAGAAACAGGATTCAACAGTAACTTCAAGTTTTTTCTAAATTATGATGACTATATGGGAGTTTTCAAAACTCAAGGAAGAAGGAATAGGGTTGGAGTACTAAACGATACAATTAATGACTTACATTTGAATGTTTTGAGGCCTTGCACATGAAGAGATGTCAAACCAACAGCTGAGCATGAAGGAGTAAGGCTGGAAATGAAAATTTGGGGATTATAATTTTATAAAGGACATGAGATGAAATCCTGAGAGGCAGATAGAATAACTGATATCAATGAGAGACACAAAAAAGAGAGGGAAGGAGGGAGAGAGAGAGAGAGAGAGAGAGAGAGAGAGAGAGAGAGGAGGAAGAGTGAGATGATTCAGGAGCAAAAGGAGTAGTGAGAACCAGAGGACGAGAGATTTGTTTGGTCTGGAAGCTTCAATGTAACTTGAAGGAATTTACAGACTAGTAGAGGTGGAAGATCAATATAGCTGAATTACCCAATAAGATTAATGGTCGGAATAGCAGAAGAGCAGAACAGACAGCAGACTTGAGGATGCCAAGCATCATGTGTGTTCTGGAGGAAGAGGTCTTCCTCCTCCAAGGTAAAAGTCAAAGCTGCAGACAGTAACTTCTCCAATTGCCCTTTGCCACACAAACTGTTTGGCTACTGTAATCATCTTTCTTTCCTTCTTCCACTCTAGTGGAAGAGATATCTCTTCTCTCTCCTCCCTGGCTATTGTATGCTTCTCTCTTCTTTCCCCTCAACTTATGAAAAAGTTCAAGTCTCTGTCATTGGAGGAATACTCTTTGTTAACTGCATATAACCCCCTGGATCCCAACATTTCTCCTTACTTTTAAAGCTAAGCCTCTGGTATGTCTTTATCATACCATCACTGATTTGCTTATCTATTTCTTCACTAGACTGGCATAGTGGGGAAACCATGTCTTGATCATCTCTGCTCCAGTAACCAGCACAGAGCCTACTATAGAACAGGGTGTGCAAAAATTCTTGTGTTGAAGAAATCAATGAGCACACAAAGGAATTCTATTTACAACTCAGCAGCCCTTTAAGGTTCAGTGAATAAATGAAAACCTAACCCTAAGAAGCCAGGCTCAGAAACCTCAAATGATTTTCTTAGTCTTGCACAGCAAAAAAAGGCCAACCCTCAAATCTAGGTTTTCTAGGACTCTTCCCTGTTCCTCCATCATGGTGTAAACTCCTCCCCCCTTTGGCACTGGAGAGACCTTAAGCAAAAAAGTTTTTTTGGCTATATTGGGGAGTGAACCTAGGGGCTTGTCATGCATGCTAGGCAAGCACTCTGCCACTGAGCTACCTCACTAGTGCTGTGTATCGTATCATGTTGTATCGTATCGTATCGTGTCATACTGTACTGAATTATTTTTGAGACAGGATATCACTAGGTTGCACAAGCTGGCCTCAAACTTGAGATTCTTTTTTCTCACCTCTGAGCCACTGAGATTACAAGTGTGCACCATGGTGCTCAGCAGGGTTTAAGCATTAGTCTTAGCAGCAGTATTAGGAGCTAGTACTTTCTGAGCACTTTCTGCCTCTTGGCCATAGACATGGTTCCAAGTGTTTCCCATCTAGCATTTCTTCTGAGATAAATACTATTTGCCAACCCAGTATTAGATGAAGATGCTAAGGTTTAGAGAAGTTAAGTTCTTAAATTATCTTAGGTATGAAATGACAGGGCTGGAATATGAGCTTAAAGTTGTCAGTGATGAAAGGTGGAATTCAGTTCCAGTCTCAGGCTTATCTGCTTCCAAACTCCCCGCAAATCTCTCCTTTCCTCACCGTGCACTGAGTCAGTCTGTGGTGGTCTCCAACTGGGCCAAAGTCTGCTGTGGTTCTGATTTTGCCTCCAAAGAGATGAGAGGTGAGGTCAGTGCACAGCTCCAAGGCACTGATCTCCGAGGCAGAAGAGGAGGATGGATGATAGATAATTACACCTCTGGCTCCAGGGGAGGAGCCTCAGGAGACTCCCAGAAGAGAATCATTTCCAGGGGCTCAAAGAAGAAACCCAGAAGAAGCTGTCTGTTCTTTGTTGTGTTATTTCAATGGTTATTTTGGGTTTTATAGCATGCGTTAACATATCTATCTTCAAGCCATATCATGTCAACTTCCTGAACAATATGAGATCCTTACAACGTGATACTTCATTTCCTCTCTGCAGCACACATGTAATCAGTATCATATGTTTCATTTTCACATTATTATAAACACCAGGATATGTTGTTTTTTAACATTTTTCTGTCCTAGAGTTATAATAGAAAAATCAAATATAAATCAATGTTATATTTGCAGAATTTACTCTTTTTTTTTTTTTTTTTGGTGCTGGGGATCGAACTCATGAACTTGCGCTTGCCAGGCAGGTGCTTGTGCTGCTGAGCTGAATTCTCGGCAGAATTTACTCATTTTTTATGTGACTGTAGTTTATGTAATTGTTAATAGCGTTCTAGTGTATGAATGTACCACAATGTGTTTATGTATAGTATTGTTGAGGGACATTTATGTTAGTTCTAGTTTTTCATAATTAGAAACAATGCCATTATGAATAGTTTTGTATATGTGCTTTATTTATTTATTTATTTTTACATTTTTTTGCTGCGTATGTGCCTAAGGAGACATGATTGTGTGTCAAAGGGTATGCATATCTTTGATTTTATTAGATAATGGAAAACTGTCTTTCAAACATGTTGCAATGATAATATCACTAATGTTATATGAAAATATATATTGACATTTATTGGGAAATGGTCATAATACATATCCAAATCTATGTCTACATGATAGATATGGTGAGACTGTGAACTGTACAACCTGGATATCTGTATGTGAGAGGTTTGAGATAATATTTTTTTTGTATGCTTAGTTTTTGAAACTACTGTTTAGATATTTTGCCTATCTTACTATTAAGTTGTCCGTCTTTTTTCTTACTGATTTGTAGTTTTTAAAAATGTATTCTAGATACTGGCTTTTTGCTGGTTAAATTTATTTGTAAATGTCTTCTTCAAATATGTGGTTTCTCTTTTTACTTTTATGGCATTTTTTGATCAAAGAAGCAGATACCAGATAGTACACAGGGCATCTTTGCACAAATTACACAAGGTTTTCTCTCTGGTGACCTGACAA
The DNA here is from genome assembly GCA_004027295.1 of Dolichotis patagonum. Taxonomy (NCBI): domain Eukaryota; kingdom Metazoa; phylum Chordata; class Mammalia; order Rodentia; family Caviidae; genus Dolichotis; species Dolichotis patagonum. The sequence continues at coordinate 37,257 of PVJX010002114.1, read as the reverse complement.
TTGTAGTGTGGGTTGAATTTCATCTTCTACATACTTTCATAAGATGTTTTTGGACAAGATACTGCATAAAATTGATGGCTCCGTTTTTCTTAGTCAAAGTGCTTAATTTTCATGTGGTCAAATTTATATCACCTTTTTCTTTTCCTTTATAAAAAGGTTAGTACTTTTTTTGTCCTGCTTAATAAGATTTTCACTACCCAATATCTTGAAGATATGTTCCTTTGTCATCTTATAAAAACCATTATGAGTTGAACTTCAACATTCACATATACCTTTCTTTAGCATTTCTGAGGAATATTTAGCAAGTATGCATATTATATATTATGCCATGTACAAAACCTCTTTGAGATACTATAGAAAATATAGAATCATCATTGTGATTTTAGCAAGTTTCTCTGGGCCATGGTATCACATTTACTTGTTTTTGCTCTTTTGTGTTTTCCTCTCTTAGGTTTCTCTGTGACTTTGTGACTTTTGCAGGCTTCACTGAGGATTGTAAGGCGTGCCTGGCAGGGGTTGCATTATAGCTTATGCAACATTTTGCCACCTCCTAGAATGATTTGCCATCTTTCTCATCTTCCTTTTCTCTAATGAATGAACATTTCCCCAGGAATAGTTCCTTTAATGGGGATGGTGTTTTTGTAATGGACATTATCCCTTTGCTATTGACACCTTATATCTTCAACCACTTGCCAATGTATTTTCTGACAGTGGCTCTCCTATTTTTTTTTTTTACTAACATTCTTCATTTATTGAGTACTTGTTACATATCAGGATCTTCCCTGATTTTTTTTTGTGTTAAAGAAGGATTAACTTAACATGAGATCCACTCTCTTAAATTTTTAAGTGCACATTATGACATTGTTTACTTTAGGGACAATGTTTATGCTAGATCTCTAGAATTTACTCATCTTGTGCAATTGAAACTTTATCCTCATTGAACAGCAACCCTTCTCTCCATGCAGTCCTTGGTAGCTACCATGATACTCTGTTTATGTGAGTTTAACTTTGTATAAGTAAAGAATTTTAAAAAAAATTTTCTGTCATTTATGTAATAGTCTCCAGGTTCATACATGGTAGAATTTCTTTCCTTTTTAAGTCCAAACAATATTCCATGGTATCTATATACTACATTTTCTTTATCTGTTCATTTATTAGTAGACATGTATGTTGTTTCTGTATCTTTTCTTTGGGAATAATGCTACAATGAATGTGGGAGTAAATGTACCTCTTCTAATTTCAATTCTTTTGGCTATAGATCCAGAAGTAGGATTTTATTCTTTTGCATACGCATACTAGATTTCCCATATCATTTGTTGAAAAGACTGTCCTTTCCTTTTGTATATTCTTGACATTCTTGTTGGAGATCAGTTGATTGTGTAGGTGTGAACTTACTTCTGAGATCTCTATTCTGTTTTATTAATCTGTTTCTATGCCAGTAGCATATTGTTTTACTTACTATAGTCTTAGAATATATTTTTTTTTGTTTTTTTTTTTTTGTTCTTTTGAGATGGAGTATTATGGAGTGCAGACTGGCCTTGAACTCGTTTATTGCAGACCTTCTCTTGATTTGATTGTGCCCAGAGCAGGCTATAAGCAGTGTGGGATGTCAAGAGTTAACCCCGTAATTGACTTGTTTGAAGTAGTGAGTCAGGCTGAAGCCCATGTGACTCATAAGAGCTCTGCAGATGGTGGGCAGATTAGCATTATCACCTCATCATCAGCCACAGCAGAGACCAGAGGTACGGTCCTTGAAGCTGTGTGTCCTCTGACATGGGATAATATGGCAGCTGAGGACAGATGGCTCTTCCCAAAGTCTTTCCCCAGAATTGTAGTTTATTTACTTGAAAAATGAGTAAGTCATTAACAATGACCTATGCCTGGTCTCTTCTGTCTTGGTGCTAGAATGCTTTGTTCTTTTACAAGCCCTGCCTGCATCAGCGTCTTACACCAGCAACCACACATACCTCCTTACCCTGTTCTAGAAATTATGCAACCAGTAAACACCATGGATCTGGCTGGTTTGGGGTCTTTGCATAACACTGAGCACTGACCATCTCAGTTTCCCATTTCTTTTACCTTGTTTCTGAGTCTTTTTTTACACTTTTGTATTGTAGCACCAAACAGATCAGGCTCTTTGCAGGGGTCCCAGATAGCTTATGTAGCCCAGGCTACCCTCAAATTTACAGAGATCCTCCTACATTATCCTCCTGAGTGCTGGGATTACAGGTGTGTACCACCATACCTGGCTTCTTATAATGTATTTTGAAATCAGTCAGGAAATATCTCCAGTGTTTTTCTTCTTTCTCTTGATTTATTTGGCTAATTAGGGTTGTTTACAATGCTTATGAATTTTAAGATTGTTTTCTGTAAAAAAAAATGTACCACTGGAGTTTTTGACAGAAATTGAATTAAATCTATAGATTGCTTTAGGTAGTATGGGCAATTAACAATATTAAGTGTTCTAAACCGTGAACACTGTATGTTTTTCCTTTTATTGTGTAGTTTATTTTTGGAGACAGAGTCTGGATGTGCAGTTCAGGTTGGTCTTGGACTTATCATGTAGCCCAGGCTGTCCTTGAATTTGCAGTAATCCCTTTTGCCTCAGCCTTCCGAGTGCTGGGATTACATACTTGTGTCCCTATGCCTGGCTATTTGTGTATCTTTGTTAATGTTTCACCAGTAATTTGTAGTTTTCAGTGATATGTCTCTCACTTTCTTGGTTAAATTGATTCCTAAGTTTTTCATTCTTTTTGACACTATTATAAATGGGATTGTTTTCTTGATTTCCTTTTGGAGAGTTTGTTGTTACTGAGTTTGTTTCATTAGCTCTAATGATATTTTTTCTGGAGAGTCTTTAGAATTTTCTACATATGAGAGCATGTCATCTGCAAACAGAATAATTTTACTTTTTTACTTCTGATTTGGATGCTTTCTATTTCTTCTCTTGGTCTAAAACATCTAACTAAGACTACTAGAAATACACTGAATAAAAGTGGTAAGAATGGGTGTCTTTGTTTTGTTTGAGACTTTAGAGGAAGATCTCAGTTTTTGTATTGTTATTTAATGCTTTTGTGCAGAATGACACAAAGCTGATATCAGCCTTACTTGTCTGCCTTCCAACCTTGCAGAGTTGTGCCATCCTTGACTGCCCTGGGCATCCTTCTGTGCTCTGTTGGGGGACAGGGCAGACACAGCCACTTGGTGAGCATGCTGAAAGGCCAGGGTGACTGGAACTACTCTCTACTTCTCCCTTCTTCCTTCCTGAATAAAGGAGCCCAGTTCTGTGTTTTTGTCAAGACTCGCAGAGCCTTGCTGGCTCCTGGAACATGGCTGTTTCATAGCTACCTCAGGAATCTGCCTCATGCTTTTTTTTATTGTTCTGTGTGAGATGAGACAGAGGCTCATGGAGAGAGCACATTGAAAGTTCTAGGTTACTGGAATTCACCCCACTATCCGCTTCCCCACAGAAGCGGTTCTGATCTCTCCTGGTGCTGAATTGTACTTGCCTGGGGGAGATACAGATGCAGGTGAAGAGAAATTGCTCTTCACTATCTCAGTACAGCTGACCTCAGTTTTGCGCTACTTTGGGTAATGAAACTTCTTAACTGACATGAGGGCTTCTCACAGAGGTATTTTTAAAAACTTGTATCATTTTTTTTTTTTTTTTTTTTTTTTGGTACTGGGGATTGAACTCATGACCTCAGGTTTGCCAAGCAGGCACTTATGCCGCTGAGCTAAACCCCTGGCACAAAAAACTTGTATCATTGTTAAATCTGTGTTTCTGTTGGAAACAAGGGATGAGACTTCCTATTGTAACACAGTTCTGTTAGTTTTTGAGGCCTGAGAGGAATAACAAGAAGAACGAGAAGCCAATTACCTCCTCCTGGGACCTGGCGCAAGCCCTGTGGATCCTGGAAGGAGAACAAACAAAATTCCCCCTTCCTGTGAGTTGGTGGAAGCCATGGTGGGCCTGGGAGGAGTAACAAGAAGAACAAGAAGCCAATTCACTCTTCCTGTGGGCTGTGGGCCAACTGGCATGTGGGCTGGGAGATAAGAGCACCCATCACCCCCATAAGCAACTGGCTGATTCAGAGGACAGGCTGAGTTGATAGCATCTGAGGTTCCAAGGCAGCTTGATGCTTTTGTGGTTTGGTTGACTTTGCAGCCTGTCAGCGGTCTGGATGTCTGAGAGGACAACAGTGTGCACTGTAGTAAATATGGGGAATTTCCTTCTCTTTCATTTTTGAAATCCAATATTGTTCTTACTGTTTTGTTCTGTTTTATTGTTTTGTTTTACTCAGTGTTCTGGTTTAATTGGTTTTATTTTGTTTGCTTTTGTTGTGTCTGATAGTATGGATGACATTTTTGAAGATAACTAGAGGCATTATGGTAGCCATTGTTGATTTCCTATTGTCCTGTTTTGAAGTCTTGTATCACTTTCAGTGTTTTGTTTTTGTTCTGTTTTGTTTGATTTTATTATGTCTGATGCTATGTATAGCTTTTTTTTGTTGTTGTTGTTGGTACCAGGGATCTAACTCATGACCTTGCACTTGCTGGGCAGGCACTGTGCTGCAGAGCTATATCCCCAGCCCTGGACAACTATTTTGAAGAAAACAAGAGACATTATGGTGGCCATTGTTGACTTTCTATTAGTTTGTTTTGAAATCTTCTATCACTTGCATTGTTCTGTTCTGGTTGGCTTTCTTCTGTTTTGTTTGATTTTATTTTCTTTAAAATAAAAATTTAAAAAATAAAATAAATACAGTTTCTATCATTATAGAACTCACATTTATGCATTAAAATATATTGTAAATATTTATTAATTCAGTGCATTAAGGGAAGAAGAGCAATATTTATTATAAATATCCTGCATGTAAAACAGTTTCTAATACTTGTTTTTTTTTGTATCAGGGATTGAACTCACGACCTTGCATTTGCCAGGCAGGTGCTTATATTGCTGAGTTAAATCCCTGGCTCTCTAATCACTTTGTTATTTGTCAAAATTACTATATATCAACCAACCACAGATACTCAATGGCATAAATTTACTCTAAACTCACGTTTTTGGGATAGTCATGTAGGAGATTCTACAGAGTTGGGCTACACTTCCTTGCATGTCTGGAAGTGGATAGCTGTCACCTTGTCTGGGTGGGACAGCTCAGCTCTGAAAGGGTATATTTCATTTGTACTGCAGGCTAGGCCAAGCATGTTCTCACAGTTATGTTAGAGATGCAAGAGCGCAAGTGCAAATGCATAGGCACTTCTACAAGATATGCTAACATCCCTTTAGCCAAAGAAAATTCCATGACTAATCTTAGCATTTGATTTTTCTCTCTACTTTTCCAGACTCAGTCTGCTGATCATTTGTAAAGCCAACAGCATGTTTTATGTTTTTTATACAGTACCCTACTCCCAGTACCAATTTCTAGTCCAAAATTTATCTGTTGCTGCATACAAGGGGAAACTGAAATATGTAATGTTCAAATTTAAAAAAATTTACTATAGTAAAAGATACATTGTATTAATTACTTTCAAAAATTGCTCCAAATCCAAACATATTTATCTATTATTTTTGCCACTTTTTCTTTTTTCTTTTTTTTTTTTTAATCTGTACCAGGGATTGAATTCATGACCGTGTGCTTGCAAGGCAGGTGCTTATCACGTTGAGCTAAATCCCCGGCCCTATTTTGCCACTTTTTAAAATTTTTTTTTAATTTTCTATTTTTGCCACTTTTTGAGGCAGCTGTGGAAGTTGTTTTTCAGAGTGCCTTTACATGGTATGATGAAAAAATTTGGTTAATGCTGCTGCTAAGTATCATTCAATGGACAGGCAGAGTCATAAAAATATCGTGGTGTGTCCTTATCTAGCTGATTCACTGGATCTGACACTGTGTGAGTTCTGGCTCTTCCTCAAACTCAAAATGACCATGAAAGATAAGTGTTTTGAACTGATTCAGGACATTGAGGCAGCTATGATAGTACAACCAGAAATAACTGCTTCACAAAGTGGAAGAACAATGGGATGTGAGGGAGAGTATTTGGAGGAGTATTAATGGCAATGACTCTTTCATTGTAATACATTCAAAACTTTTTATTATAATTTAAAAATTTTTATTAGCACATGTTTACATTACATAATGATTACACTCCTCATAGAGAGTTCATACATGTACATTACACATCTTAATATCTATTTTTCATCCCCTTCCCCTTCCCTCCTTTCTCCTCCCTTCCATCTCCTGGTCTCCTTATCTTTTACAAAAGTTCTGTTTTATTTTGCTCTATAGTTTATTTACATTTTGAGTTTCTTTATTTTTTCCCTTTGGTTTTTTTTTTTTGGTTATTTATTTTTCTTTAAAGTCCATTGATCCTTACAAAAACCCAGGAAATGCAACTAAAGAAAAACAAATGTCCAACCAAAATCTAGGAACCCAGAGCTATGGAGGAGTCATGGCACTGGAGACTGGGCAAGAGGATTTTGAGTTTCTTATGTAAGAGAAATCATGCAATATTTAAGCTTGAGTATCTGATTTATTTCACTTAACATTATGGTCTCAAGATGCATTCATTTTCCCATAAAAGATTCAAATTTGTCCTTCTTTATAGTAGATTAGCACTCCACTGTGTATAAATGCCACATTTTCTTTATCAATTCATTGGTTGGTGGACACATAGACTGCCTCCAAGATTTAGCTATTGTGAGTTGTGCTGCTATAAACATAGAAATGCATGTATCCTTTTAATATGATGTTTTTAATTCTTTTGGGAAGATAGTTAAACATGGAATAGCTGGGTCAAGTGGAATTTGTAGTTGTAGTATTTTGAGGAATCTCTATACTGATTTCCATACTGGTTGTGTTGGTTTATATTCCTGCCTTTCCCCTTGCAGCCTCACTAGTATTTATTATTATTTTATTTCTTGATGGTAGCCATTTTTTCTGGAATAAGGTGGAATTTTAGTGATGTTTTAATTTGCATTTCTCTAATTGCCCCTGATGTTGAACATTTTTTCACATATTTATTGGTTATTTGTATGTCTTCTGAGAAATATTTGTTAATTTCATTTGCTTATTTTTTGATTAGGTCTTTTATTTTGGGGTGTCCAATTTTTTTAGCTCTTTATATATATTCTACTTATGAGTCCACCATCTGAGCTAGCAACATTTTTTCCCGTTCTGTAGCTTGTCACTTCACTCTGCTGGTTGTTTTCTTTATTTTGCAGAAGCTTTTTAAAAAGAATATGATATGACTCCATTTGTTCATTCTTGAACCACAGTGAATTATGTGCACCCATGTTTATAGCAGCACAATTTGTAATAGCCAGATCTTGGAAACAACCTAAGTGCCCATCAACTGAGGAATGGATAAAAAAGTTGTGGCATTTTTATACAATGGAGTACTACTCAGCTATAAAGAATGATCTGGCTATTACAAATTGTGCTGCTATAAACATGGGTGCACATATATCACTGTGGTATGATGTTTTCAGTTCTTCTGGGAATACACCCAGAAGTGGAATAGCTGAGTCAAATGGGATTTCCAAACCCAGCTTTTTGAGGAATCTCCAGACTGACCTCCACAGTGGCTGCACAAGTCTACTCTCCCACCAACAGTGCAGAAGAGTTCCTTTTTCCCCACAGCCTCTCCAGCACTTATTGTTGGTAGTTTTTTCTATCCTGGCCATTCTTTCTGGGGTGAGATGGAATCTCAGCGTAGTTTTCATTTGCATTTCTCTAATGACTAATGATGATGAACATTTTTTCATGTATTTATTTGCCATTCGTAATTCTTCATCTGAGAACTGTGTATTCATTTCAGATGCCCAGTTTTGGATTGGGTCTTTGAATTTTGAGGGTCTGATTTTTTAAAATTCTTTATAAGTTTTAGACAAAAGTCCTTTGTCTGAGGGACAATCCATTAAGATTTTTTCCCAGTTTGTGGGTTTTCTTTTCACTCTGCTAGAAATCTCTTTTGACATGCAGAAACTCTTTAATAAGATGTGGTCCCAGTTATTGATTCTGGGAAGTATATCTTGTGCAGCTTGATTCTTGTTCATGAATTCTCTACCTACCCTTATATCTTCGAGGTGTTAACCTACTTTGTCTTCCAACAGATTTAGTGTTTCTGTTTTAAGATTGAGATCTTTGATCCATTTAGATTTTAGTTTAGTACATGGTGATAGGCATGGGTCTAGTTTTAGTCTTCTGCATATGGATAGTCAATTTTTCCAGCACCATTTGTTGAAGAGACTGTCATTCTTCCAGTGAACATGTTTGGCCCCTTTATCAAAGAGAAGGTGGTTGAGTGGGCTTGTGGTTGTGGTTATATCTTCCAATCTATTCCACTGATCCTCGGGTCTGTTTCTATTCCAGTACCATACTGACTTTATCACTGTAGCTTTGTAGTATAATTTTAACTCGGGGATTGTGATGCCTCCTGCCTTGCCTTTGCTGCTTAGAATTGCCTTTGCTATTCTAGGTCTCTTCTGGTTCCAGATGAATTTTAGGAGTGATTTCTCTAGATCAATGAGGTATGTTAGTGGTATTTTGATTGGGATTAGAAGCCACATCTTGAAATGAACATTTTTTGCCCTCAGTGACTCTCTACTATTGATAAAATAATCACTCGTCTTTTCTGTGTCCCTGTCATGGCTTGTGTCTAGATGACACCCCAAAGCCTCATGCAGTCATAGATGGGGATTTTTCAGAGGTGGCTGGATGTAAAATGTGTGATGCTGGGAATGAGGCTGTGTGATTATTAAATTAGTGTACTGAGAGGTTTGGCACAGTTCTGAGTGTGGATGATGGGAGGCCCATCTTGGGTGTGAGTGCTAACTGCCTGAAAGGCATGTGTCTTATAGATAGACTATAAGGGACAGAAAGAGAGCTGCTGTTGCTGCTTGCTGCTTGCTTTCTTGCTACTTCACTGCTTTGCTGCCTTCCTGCCTTCTGCCCACCATGAACTGTTTCTCCTCTGCCACATGCCACGTGGCCTTGGAGCCAGTCAGCTATGAACGGAAGCCTCTACAAACTGTGATCTAGATAAATCTTCCTTTCTTTAACTTTGGGTGTCATTATTTTTGTCTCAGAAAAGAGTAAGTAAGATAATCCTTTTCTTTCTTCATTATTATCACAAAACAGCTTCAATATGCTTTACCCATTTTCAGAAGACGCACTGTGGCATAGTTAACCTTCCCTTTCTGATTCCTTCCATTCTCTTGAAATGAAGTACAGTTGACCCACTATATTTATAGATATCTATCTGCAGACTCAACCAACTGTGGATCAAAAATATTTTTAAAATTTGTACCTATATTAAACATGTATACTTGTTATTATTCCTTAAATATTACAGTAAAATACTCATTTGCATAGCATTGATATTACATTAAGTATCACAAGTATCCTGGAGATGAGTTAAAGTGTATGAGAAGATGTAAGTTATATGCAAATACTATGTGACTTTATATAAGGGACTGAACACTTTTAGCTTTGCTATGGAGGAGGAGAATCCTGGAGCCCATCTTCCAAGGATACTGAGAGATGATTGTACAGTTCATTCATGTTGGCGATCTACCCAGCAGCCTTGCTTAATTGTCATTGACTTCTTTCAACACAAGTAACGTATTCTCCATCTATGGGCACAAGTACCATGATCATATTCTGGGTTACCACCACTGTCTTTTCAGTCATCTTATTCTTTCTCTCCACTATCTTTAAATTATGTTTCATGATGATATCTAAGTCTTAAATTTTTATTCAGTTGCTCTGTGTCTTCCTGTTTTCTCTACCTTTCCAAGTCTTGAATGTTAGGTAGTGTGACGACTCTCCCCAGTACTCCCATTTTTCTGTTGCACCCTCTGACAATGACGTAGAAGCATGGACTGTTAAGTCTCTGGGGCAGCAGCTCAGCTGTGAAGTTCTACATCCTTTTCCTTTCTTTTTGATACGAGAAGGGTCTCTCCTTTCCTGATTTGCTCTTGTTCCCATATGGTATCTCCTTTATTGGATCATGCCTTGGTTTTCCTCTCAACTAACTCCTCTCCTTATTAGAATGGTAATATTATTACCTTCATTTTACAGTTGAGGAAACTAAAATTCAGAAAAATTCTAAGATTTCCCCGTGGTCTCAAAACCCGTAAGTGACTAAGTCAAGAGTCAAACTCAGATCTCTCTTTCTCTCCAAGTCTCATGTCTTTTTACACTGCTAATATTACTCACATGCTCTTCTCTGCCTTCTCCTCCAACCTACTGCTTTCTGTCCCCCCCACAAACTTCTGTCCATCCTGACAGAGTCATAGTGGCTTTATTTAAGTCATCACCATTCCACTGTATTGAAATTGCTTAACTAATGCTTATGTATCTTCCAAACCATGCTTGTGTGTTTTCTAAACTTTAAATTCCATGAAGGTACAGGCTGAATTATGCTCATCGCTGTATCTCCAGGGCCTGAAGAAGGAAACAGATGCCACACCTGTCTGAGTAAAGAGGCCCCACTGTCCTCTTTCTCTTTGAGCTATCAGAGGAGCTAACATTGCTGACTACTCCAACCTTTCTCACACAGTCTCCTTCCCTTGCTTTGGTAAAACCATTTGCCTTGTTTTCTTTCTGCCTGGACACACAAACTCAGCCTTCTTATTTACACTGGTCTATCTCTCTTTACCTCTGCTGTCACAGGTTAGGTTCAGGTCACTGTTTTCTTATCTGGTCAAGTGTAGAAGCCCTCTGACAGCCATCTTGGCCTCCAGGCCTGTCTCTCTCCACCACTTTCTACCATGATAGCTGTGACACATAAATATGATCTTTCCACATCCTTACTTTGGATTTTTGAATGATTACTTCCTGCTTGGATTAAAAACTAAAGTTCCTTTTCATGATAGATAAGGTCTTTCATCGCCTGGCCTCTGCTTACCCATCCAAGCTTCATTTCCGTACATAGCCCCATACTGTCTCTATGCTGGGGAACATGAACTTACTGGTGAGTGCCCTTATCTGCCATTCTTAGCCATGCCTTTAGCTTTCCCCCAGGCTCTCCCTTTGCCTAGAATGAGTTTACTCCTCTCTATTTCTTTCCTCCCCAGAGAACTTTGATTATTCTTCAAACCGGCTCAAATTGACCTTCTCTTTGAAGTGTTCTTAGTTTTATTGAGCACATCTTCCTTGATCATCCCACATAATTTTGTACATAAAGTTGTTATTATTATTATTCTTATTATTATTCTTATTTTGGTACCAAGAATCAAACTCAGGACCTTGTGCTTGCCAGGCAGGTGCTGTGCCACTGAGATGCATCCCCAGGGTTAAGTTATTATTGAATATTACATTCCTGTGCCTTCTAGATTTGTAACACCCTTGGGAAGAGACACATTTTTCTCTTTCTTTGCAAGTACAGGGTTAGCATCATGCATATATAATAAATATTTTGATGAATGAGTGAATGACTAAAACGTGCAGAAAGTAGGGAGAAAATTTAGAAGCCAAGATAAAAACTTGCTTTGGAACTGGTTACTGTGTAACTCTGGGTGAGGGGCTATTTTTCAGAAAATAGAAATAAGACTCTCAAAGATGAATGCAGACAGCCAAGCCAAAAACACAACAGGGTTGACTTCCTCAAGTAATTAACTTCCCCTCACTGAATAGTGAGTGATTTTAGGATTTAAAGTTCCAGAGAAACAGCCGGGAATCTCCCTATGTGAGCACAGCGACTGGGCCTTCTTAGTGGGGACCTGCTGCTGTGTCCTTTGGAAGAGAGTTGCCAGGTGCTGCTTGATTTCCTTGGTCCTGGCCCCGTAGATGACAGGGTTGAGCAGGCACGGGAGCAGCAGGTAGAAGGCACTGAGCAGGTTGTGCACGTCCTGGGAGGCATTGCGGGCCACACGGTAGACAATGGATGAGGACATGGTGGAGGAGTAGATGGTGAAGATGACCAGCAGGTGGGAGCCACAGGTGTTCAGGGCCTTGGAGCGGGCTCCACCTGACGAAATCCTGAAGGCAGCATGGATGATGCGAGAGTAAGAGGCTCCTAGTAGGAGCATGTCCAGGACTCTATTGAAGATGCGGACAGTGAGCCCCACGGTCTTGTTCAGTGAAATGTCACCGCAGGAGAGTTTCATGAGGGCCATGTGCTCACAGGCAAAGTGGTGGATCACGTCTGAGCGGCAGAAACAGACTCGAGAGGCCAAGCCCACCACTGGAGCAACGATGCACGTGCTCCTGACTGCTGCTGCCCCCAGCAGGCCAGCCAGCAAATGGCCTGTCACTATCTCTGGGTAACGGAGAGGGTAGCAGATGGCGATGTAACGGTCCAGTGCCATGACCAGGAGGATGTTGCAGTCAAAGACAATGAGGAAGTAGATACAGAACATCTGGAGCAGGCAACGAGCCAGAGAGATGCGGTTGAAGCTTGTGGAGAAGCTGAAGAGCATGGCGGGCACCACGGTGGTGGCGGCACAGATGTTGACAGCCAGGAGCAGGGCAATGAGCAGGTACATGGGCTGGTGCAGGCTGCGCTGGGCTACCACAGTGTAGATGACCAGGGCATTGGCGGAGAGGATCACCAGGTAGAGGCTGAGGAAGGGCAGCACCAGGAGGATGCGAGACTCCCGCATCCCTGGGAAGCCCACCAGGAGGAAGCTGCTGTAGGACCCATTGGAGCTGCCATTGCTCCACCCTGGCATCATCCCTGGGGGAGCGGGCTGGCTCTAGGACTGGGGAGAAGGAGTTCTTGTGCCAGAACCCAGGTGTTCCTGCCCCAGCCTCAGTAGGCTGGAGTGGGTGCTTTGGTTTTTGTGAGTTTCCTATATTCCAAAGGAAAAAGAAAGACATTTAGGGTCATCAAATCTTTGCTTTCATCTGAAACAAATTCCTTTAAGGCAGACACTGGGTGTGAAATTACTGAGCTGAAGGATATGAGCGGTTTTGTGGATTTACCTGGAATTTGTATGAGTTTTTCACTGACTCACTGGTGTTACTATCAAAGTAGCATAATTTATAAAAAATGATGGTTGTAAAATCGTTTTAGTTGGCATGTTCTTTTTTCTGAATTTTTTATTTATGCTCTTTGGTTGTTTACCTGTTTGGGACTTAGTGTTTCCCTTAGCAATTTCTATGTGAATATCATTATGTCTTTTTTGTCCATTGAAATGAGTCTTACAAATTTTATTTGTAAACTTTCATTTTGATTATGAAAACAAAATATCGTCTATGTAGTGGAGTTTTTTTTTAGATAGTGATGTTCTTACTTGGGGCAGTACCATACTATTTTTTAGAATAAAAGATAGAAGTGGTTCATATACCACATAGTTTTTCTATTTAAAGTATACAACTTAATGGTTTTTAGTAAGCTTTGCTATTGTTATCATTGAGGCCATAGTAATTCTATCATAATCTTGAATTCATCTTATATGAAAATATACTATGAAATATGCTAATTTATTTCCACATTTATCTTGCTATATTTTATTTTTTGAGATAGGGTCATACTACGTAGTTGAGGCTGACCTTGAACTCACTGCTCAGTGTCCCGGCGATCCTCCTGCTCTAGCCTCTAGAGCTGGGATTATAAGTGTGTGCTACCACGCCCATCTATCACATTTTAAACTCCCTTAAAAACAAAAACATTTTTGCAGTTCATCCTACTGGGTATTTTAGGGAGAATTATTATTTTGTCTTTTTTGTTTATAATGACTAGATTTTTAGTTTAGTTTTACTTATTTCATAAATTAGAACTTCCAGAAGAATGTTACATAGTAAGAAGAGATATTTTATTTTTTCTGAATTTTATTAAGATTTGTTTCTCTGTTAAGTATGATCCTGCTTGTTGGTTTGAGACAGGTGTCCCTTAAATGTTAATAATGTATTCTCTTGCTTTTAGGCTTTAATAATTAAAACATCAAAATGGTTATTTAATGTTTTCAAGTGGTTTTATTTTGGCATCAACTATAATGAGCTGGTGCTTTAAAAATCTGATCTGTTGATCAGTGTTGATCAGCTATAATATTAGTAAATGTTGCCAAAACTGGTTTGTTAGTATTTTATGTAAAATAGATCTATAGGTTTTTTTGGTTGGCATTATCTTTATAAAATTATGCTTGCTTCATAATGAGTTAACTCACTTACCTATTTTAATTCCTTATTTTAGAATTGCTTCCAAAGCACTGAAATCTGTCATCCCTTGAATGCTTTGGGAGAGACTCACCAATAAAACAATCTCCGTGCACTCTTTTTGGGTGATAATTATTTGTTAACTCTTTCTGTTTTCTTTCATGGTAGTTAATTTACTGTTTTAGCCTGTTCTTAAGCAGATCTGTAAAATTATATCCTTCTCGAGATTTGTCCATTCCATAAATAATTTTTAAATTTATTAGCATAGACTCTTTTGGGGGCATTTTGCATTTTTTAGGGCAGTTAAGTATTTTAGCCCAAGCAATGAATCTGTGATATTTTGGGGTAAAAATGTAGTCCTTCAGAGTATTCATGGAAACTACATACGTAAACACTGACTGAAACACTCAGAGAAATCTCATTCTGAAGCGATTCCAGACCACAGTCAACAGAAGGCTCCTGTCCTCCCAGCTCAGACCCTCATTCTTGCTGGCATCTGCCTCACTGACTCACTCACCAAACAATCAGATGATGGGAGATTGGGACCTCCGGGGCATAGACCATCAGAGAAGGAAGATGTGCTGCTGCATACAGGAGCTGCCAATCTCCTGGTACCTGTGGGTGGTGGCAGCTGCAGTTCCTAAATATTCAGCCCAGGGCAGGGGAGCTCCTCTTCCCATTGTTTTCTTGGCCTCTCTGACCTGATCTACGCAAAACACTGAGAAGTACGCATTCGCAGGCGCACATGGCAGAGGGCTATAGAAATCATCTTGTTCAGCTCTTGCTCTTAAATGAGCTCCCTTGGCTTACACAGTCTCAGTGCCTAGTAGCTCTAGTGACTGCCATATTTGAGGCCAAACAGTTCTGAGTTGATTGCTTCACATAAATGTCATTCCTTATTTAGGCTAGAACTTCTCTTTGTGTAGTATCATGCCCCTGATGTCAGGTCTCTTAACTCTGAGAAACAGCTTCTAGTGGTTGTTTTGATAGAAAGGAATGAATGGAAAACATTTTGGAGGGCCTTCCATGTTCTGGGCCCCATGAAGTGCTTTAGTAGCTGCAGCATCTCTGTTAGGTGAGTATTATAACAAAGGGTCAGACATAGGAAGTCACCCTTTATTCACCCATTGCTTGATCATTCAATACCTTTTTTGAGATTTATTATATATCAGGCACTCTACTGTGCATGAAGGCCCCGTATGTGCACCAGATACAGTTTCTTTGCCCAAGCTGTTTACAGTCCAGTGGAGAAGGCCCCAAGCGCTGTCCAAGGCCAAGCACTGCTGAGCTGCCTCTAATTCAGCCTCTGGGTCTAGGAAAACTTCCCAGAGGAGGGAATTTCTAATCTTAAAGTAAAAATTTGAGTCAGCTAAAGCAAAGGTAGGTGGGGGTGTAAACATAAAGCTGAGAATTGGTGAGGGAACTCCAAAGCCAAGTTCCCTTTCACTGTTACCACAGCTAAGGGAGACACCTGGGCTGATAAATGTCCCATGGAAGAAAAATTATAGGAAAAAGCAACATGAGAGAGAACACGATGAACTAAATTCCATGCTCATTTTCCACTACTGATGAGACTTGACTTCTGAAAGGAGGGAAATAGGCTCGGCTTAGATTTTCTTCTGAGAAAACCTGGAACTGGGTGGGGGGCAGTGGTGTTGGCTGCAGGTAGTGGTGCGATTATCCAGAACCAGAGGGATGACCAGCGAGGGTTGAGTCTAAGTAACTCTCCTTCCTTGTGCCTGCCCTGCTCATCTCCAACTCTTTGCCATCAGCTTTTTAGCAGGAGCCACCACCCCAGACCCTGTTTCTCTTCTCTGCTGATCCCTGGAGCTAATACTCACCTCAGCGAGTCAGACAGAAGAAGAGAGAACCAGCAGGTTCCCTAAGTGCAGTTATAAATGCACCCCTACTCTCCCCCTGGGAGCCTAGGCTTTGGCTCAGCCAATGTGTAGTGACAAGAGCTGCCTAACTGACCCAGTCTCTTAAGAATGGCATAGGACTGTCCTGGAGCCTGGTCTCCTGGCATCCAGGCCAGGCTCTTTGTATGACCAGTGCTACCCATTTTCTGGAGCTAGAAGACTCCATCCACATAGACAGGGAGAATTCAGGCCTGGTACTTTAGTCCCAGCTGGCAGCCCACCTCTAAGGCTGGATCAGGGAGCAGATCCCAGGATGTTGGTCAGTCTAGCAAGCAGGTTCTAAAAACCAGGGATGAGGGGCCAAGAGTTCCAAGGAAGGGTGACATTTATTGAGCACCACTGTGGGTGTAGGGGGAGGTAGAAGCAGGGGTGACTGAGGCTGTGGGAGGGCCTGTTGAAATGTGGATGCTATTACCCTAGTTTAAGGGTGAGCATCTAGGGTCGGAGATTATAGGCAACTCATCCAAGGTTACTCAGCAGACCAGTGGCAATGCTGGAATGGGTCATGTGACCCAAACCTGGTTCCCTCCACTTACCTTCCTGTTTTGTCTCCTTTTGGGCCTAAGAGAAGTACAGATGGGGCTCAAGCAAAGTTTCATGGAGGAGGAGACATCTGCACCAGGCCTAGAAGGTCTGGAAACAGCTGCGCAGGCGAGGAGGCTAGCCAAGGTGAAGGTGCAGGGGTGTGGGGCTGCGTGGTTTATCCCAAAGCCTTAGCTGTGGGGGAAAAGCAGGAGCCAAACAGATTGACTTGAAGCCCGGGGACCCTCTGGAGTGCATCTGGCATGGCTGGGTTGGAGAGGCCTGGGTTGGAGAGGCCTAAGGGAGGTGACGGATGGAGGCCAGGCTGGAAAACCTTACAGACATTCCTGTGAATTCTGCTCAGGGGTCCAGGTGTGAGGTTTTCCAGCTAAAGATACAATTTAGAAAGCTCTTTTATGTTCTTCAGATGACTTGATTTCTCCAACACACCTGAGAAGTGGGTGACATTGCCTCACTTTTCATGGGGGAAAACTGAAGTTTGAGCAGGCAATCTCACCGCTGCTTGGTAGCAGGGTCTCCCTGCACATACTGGTTGCTGGGGAGCTGGGGAGCTGGAATCATGGGGCAGATTCTCCCCACCATACAAGGTGGTTCAGGGACCAGGCCTAGCCAGGGCTCCTTCTCTTTGCCACCCTACTCCCTAAGTATTACTGTAAGGGGCCATTGAAGCTGGAAATTGACCACATCTGCAGGAGCTGGCCAGCCAGGTCTGAGAACAAAAACTGCCAGGGGTGAGCCGCAGAAACAAGTGACTCTGGGCCCCAAAAATCAGGCCCTTAGGTTGCCATACATGTGCATCACCAGGCAATGGGATGTTGTGTGACATTAAGTTGCTAAATGTATAAACGCCCCTACAGTGAGAGAGTAGTTCCTTTCCTCCCATCAGGAGGAGAGGGCCCCACCTGACCCCAGCTTTTGTATCTTCTTTATTTTTATTATCCTATTGCAGCTGTTCACCCCAAGAACCTCAAGAGCCACATGGATTGTGGCACATGACACCCCCAATCCTGCTGTGTCCAGTCGTAAAAGTGGGTATCTGTCCTCTCAGGAAGATAACTTGATCTCTGCAGCTTTAGTGTCACCCCTAGGGGGGGAGAAGGGAAAATGTCCAGGCAGGAGGCACATAGCCCTGGCCCAGATGAGGGGGCCTCTCTCTCCAGGTGTGACAGCCCTCAAATCTTGTCCCATACAGAAATGGTCAGATGCTTCCAAATAGGCTTGGTGTGGGGGCTCAGTGCTGGCTTGGTTAGAGCAGCAGAACCAGAGGTCTTTCTGTAGGAAGTAGTGTGCAGAGGTGGGGGGTCCCTGGCCCAGCCTCTAGTCTGGGCACTTCCCTGCATCAGGCACCATCTCCTCTGGAGTAGATGCACTTGTAGGTCCTTCTTTGGAGCCCAAAAGAAAGATATGTCAGGCCCCTGAGGCAGAAGAGGAAGCACCAACTCTCTGATATCGAAGGGCCCTGCCCCAACTTTCCTGAGTCAGGGGCTAGCCCTTGAGAGTCCTGGGCATCAGGAAAAGTCATCCTTTGTGGCTGGAGGGCTTCATCCCTCAGTTGGCCCCTCCCCTGGCTTGCCAGGAGCCATAGGCAAGGGATAGCCCATTTAACCAGGTTCCACAATGGGGGTATTACATGCTGTATCTCATTCAAACCGCACAAGCCCTTAAAAATCAGTGATCATTGAACCTGTGTTACAGAGGAAGAAACCATTAGCCAAGGCTTAGCACTAGTATGTGGCATCATTGGGACTTGGGATCGAGTCTGGTTCTGAGCCCCTTTTGTAAGCTGTTCGGGCCCGGGCGGGAGGCAGCTCTCCTGGAAGAGCTCTGCTGAGTCCGCGGGACAGAGATCAGGCTCAGTGACGCCTGGCTGGCTCATGCACATGCTCTGCTCTTTGATTTTTTTAAGGGGCCTGGGCAGAGAGCCCACCCACTGTGGGCTCATGTATATAAAGAAGAGATGGAAACCATTCACTCAGGTCACACTTTGGGCTGAGAAGCCTATTCCTGAGAAGTCAGGCAGCAAAGACCTTAGGCTGTGGGCAGTGGGAAGTCCAGCAAGTGGCATCTGTGTGGTATGTGCAGGTGAGAGGCCATTTGGTCTGGCATTCCAGAAGGTTGGACACAGAAGCAACCCCAGTTGTATAATCCCAACTCATAAATGTGTTATTTGGTTCTGAGGCCTATTGATTTCTGAGCGAGGCTTTTCATTCAGCCTCTCCTTCCCTATCTACACCAGGGCTGGGCCTCACGCAGCATCTGTGGCTTGCTAGATCTCTGGTCTCTCCAGTCTGCTGGACTGGCTTTCCTCAGCAACCTGACGGATAGGGCCCGGCCAGCGCATCCTGCACTTCCCAGAACAGCCACAAGGGGACACCCAAGCACCACATCCTGCGAGGCCCCCTGGGCTGGGCTGCAGGGACTGCGACTGAGGTGAGCGGCAGTCCGCCTGGCAGGGATAGCCTGAGGCACCTAATCCTCAGACACCCTGGATGCATCCCTATGCCCCCATACAGCACTATCTCTTGTGTCATGCTGGTGTCAGGAGCTGGAGCAGGGGGTTTAAGTTGTAGTCCTGGCTCTGTGTGGTCTTGGAAGTTGCTTCCTGAGTCACAGAGTGCTCTAAGTACTACTCAGCTATAAGGAAGGATACATTTGGGTCTTTTGTAGGAAAATTGATGCATCTTGAGTCTGTAATGTTGAGTGAAAGAAATCAGACACAGATGCTTAAATACAGTTTAAATACAGAGAAATATAGTTTCTCTTATATAAGAAACCCAAAGTATAAATAAATTAAAGAGTCAAATAAAAGATAGATAAAAGGAAACAAGAAGATAGATCCTTTGCAAATGGGAAGGGGACCAAGAGATGGAAGAGGAGGGGGGAGTGATATAAAATGAATGAAGATATGTCATGTACTAAATACAATGAAATTAGTCACTATGTATTACAAATGTGCTAATAAAAAATAAAAGTATACATAAAAATGAAATAGGAAACAGGGAGATGGATCTTTTGCAAAAGGGGAGGGGACTAAAAGATGGAGGGACTGTGAGGTAGGGTAGGGGAAGGGGATGAAAACAGAATGAAGGTGTGTTATGTACATGCACTGATTACCCACAATGGATGTATCATTATGTCCTGCAAACTTGTACCAATAAAAATAAAAAATAGGCATAGTAACAGACCAGTCTCATCTTCCTTTCTTCATGTCCCCCTACTTCCTCCTGCCCTCCCTCCTTTCACCGTGTTTACTGAGGCCTTACAGTAGACACAGCACATAGCTGTGAACAAGCAAAGCCTCACAGTAGGGTTCTGAGGATCAAATCAGGTCATGTCTGTAAGATATTTAGCATATTTTGTCACATATAGTGCTACCTTTGTTCACAAACTCCATTCTCTCCACATTCTGTTTGCAAACTGAATTGGATGGGAAACCAAATCAAATTTCGCCATAAGATCAACATTGAACCTAATCATTGAATTTGAGTTGGTTCTTGTGCAGTTTGGTTTGTGACCAGAACTGTGGAAAGAATTAAGTTGTGAACCGAGGTACCAGTGTATCATGTGGACTTTATAAGTATTAGCTAAGACTCTAATCTTTGCACCTATGCATGGGTCCTATTGTTACTGTGAATTTATGGAGGAGGAAGCAGGTAAGAGCATTACGCATGGCCACATAGCCAGGAAGTAACAGAGCTGGGACTCAGCCCTGAACCCCGCTGATGCTGGTTCTCACATTTAACTTGGAGGTGTGTGGCTCCTCAGCTCCCTGCAGTCTTCCTCAGGGGCTCTAGGCCCTTTTGGTCACTTCTGCAGACTTCCCTATCTGCAGTTTCTCACCCTCATCCCTCCCCCAGAACCTCATTCTTCCTGTAGGTTTGGTTCCAATGGGGACTGGCTGTTAAGACCAGCAGTCATCAAGAGGCCACCGATGATTCAGGGGCCTTGGGAAAGTCCCAGGCTCAGCTTTCTGGGGCTGGGTCTGCCAGGGAACAGAGGTCTCATCATGAATGCCCATCGTGTGGAGTTGGACTACTAAGCTCTGCCTTTCCCTAAGAGTCTGAGAGGGGATGAGGGGGAGGGCAGCTGAGAGTTTCCCTTTTGAGAGATGGTGGGGCTCCTGTTGGATCTGGAGGAGTGTAAGACACATCTTAAAGCCGTGTTATGTAGCAATGTCTCTGTTGCTGCTTAAATTGTGAGCTTATTTGGGGGTGACTCTAGCAGCAGAGAGTGTGCTTGGAACTCATGTTATACCTGTGAGCAGGATGAGGCGGTGTGGGGGGAGTCTGTGGCCCCCAACATCTTTCCCTGTCCCAAGCCCAAGAATGCACTTCTCTCTAAGTGCATTCTGAGTATCTTCTTGGCTCACTGACCTGCTGTTGTGAGTTCAGCCTAGTGGGCGTCAAGAGTGAGTGAATGAAGTGGGGGCTGAGGGTGGACTGCCCTTTCCTGCCAAGACACTTGAGCATCCCTGGGCAGCAAAGCCTTGGGATTGACTCTGGGTGTGGCTTCCCCCCATCTGAGTGCCTTGGGCAATGGCCCCAGGCTGCTGGATCTGTTTCCTGTTTGTGTGATGGTATGACATATACCTGTACTGCTCCATGTGTCCAGAACATTTTCTCTGGGCCAGGCCTATATCAGATGTTTTACAGTCACTGTCTTTAACCTCATAATCTTATGACATAGATGTAATTAATAGTCCCAGCTTTACTGATGAAGAAACAAAGACTGCAAAGTTAAATAAATAAACTCGCGCCAGTTCACACAACTAACTGAGTGGCAGAGCTGGTATCTGAGCCCAGTTTGTCTCGAAACTGGAATTTGTACAAGGAATGAAGCACGAGGTGGGCAAGCTTGATACTCCTGGTTCTCAGCTTCTTTATCCATGATATTGGGGTAATAATGACCACCTCGTGGGGCTTCTCTGAAGGGGAAATGGGCTGATGCATACAGGACAGTTAGCTATGAAACAGCCAATTAGCACTGTCATCATCTTTACATCATTCTCTCTTCTTCCTGTGGCTGGCATGAGGAGGGCATGGGTCCCAGGTGGGCAGGTGGCCTCTATAACTCATCAGACATCTCTAACACTTCAGGAATGTAGTGCTTGGGCCTGAATGTGACCAGGCCCTGCCAGATGTCCTGGGGTGGGGTGAGGGATGGAGCCAGGGGACCTCTTGCCAGGTTGAGAGTATCCTTGAGGCTCTGGGAATCAGCAACATCTCAGGTGCCACCTCTGATGTGCACCTGGGCCTGAGCAACCCAGAGAAACCCAGGCAGGGACCTCTGGGTCCCCCTGGGTTGGAAAAGTTTGGTCTACCACAAAGAAAGTTATGGGCCATGTGGGAGAAAGTTGTGGCTGCTCAAACTTTCCTTACTCTGAGCCCATTGCTTGCTGTCCCCAAGGCCTGCCAACTCATTTGCCTCCAATTAGGCCATAATAAGCTGGACCTTGGTGGCCTGGGTGGCTCCTGGGGGTACCTAGGCTCAGCAGGACACCTGGGGTGCAATTACAGCTGCTGGGCCTGACGCCAAGTCCAGCTGAGGCCCAAACCCCAAGGAGTTCTGCTCATCCAGCCAAATTTTTAATAAGTGAAATGGCAACTTCTCTTGAGCTTGCCTGCTGATTGCCTAGGTTTGTCACCTGGGCCCTGCCTGCTCTCCCTTAAAGCGACAGAGCAATTTCTGGATATTGACTTGCTGCAGTTGAAATGACTGATCCATCAGTTAGGAGGCCTACACACTGACCATTGTATGATCAAGAAAAAGCCCAGGCCTCTCGGGTCTTAGATCACAGGCTGGCGCAGGCCCAGACGAGATAACACAAACTTTACAGTGCAGAATAATCATGATTGTCCTTAGCCTGGCTGGGATCTTGCCTGTGGCTTCCTCTCCTAGCTAAATCTGAGCCAGTTCTGGCCTGGGTGCTCCAGAGGCAGTAGTGTGGCCCTCCCTGCTCTGCTGGGCACTGGCCTGACCCCTTCTCCAACCCTCCCCTCCCTACTCTGCCGCTCTGTTCCCTTGGTGAGCAGACAGGCACCACAGGGGGTAAGGGCCGAGTACCACCAAGTCCAACTCCTACTGTATAGATGGGAAATGCAGGGCCTGAAGAAGCAGAGTCTGGCCTGGCACTCCTTCCTTTTCTGGGGTGAGCTACAATATGACTTTATGCATATGTAATACCCCTGTGCCTTTTGGCCTTCTCAGCAGTCCTGTGAGGACTGGTGGACACCCACCTGTCCACTAGTTTATTGTGATCAAGTCTGACAACTCCAAAGCCAAACTAACTGGTGTGTATCCTGTCTCCTCTACAGGGCACATCTCTGTGCCTCCATTTCTTCAAATGGGAAAACACTGGCTCTTACCATATATGGTTTTTATATTAAGTGCTTTAAGAGTCTATATAAAATGTTTGGAACTGGGCCTAGAGTAAGTAGGCTCCCAATAGTTAATATCACTATCTTTCTATTTATTGTGATTTAGTTATTGAGTCATCAGACATTTACTGGGCTCCTTGCACATGCTGAGCATCGTGGTAGACACAGCAGTGAAGAAGACTAACTTTGGAGCTCCTTTTGTGTGAGGACACACACACAAGGCCATCATTTCAAGACCAAGTGTAAAGCAGGCTGATAAACCCTGGGACCCCAGAGCAAGGCCTGGGCAGCTGCCTGAGGGCTTGGGGAGGCACAGACAGGGAAGGCTTCCCTGAGGAGATGCAAGTGCGGCAGGCACTGGGGCAAGGTTTAGAGTGCTTAAGATGGGCTGGGTTCTGTGTTAAGTGCTTTACACTCATGAGTCCATCCTCACACACATGTAAGGTACATGTTTCTTTTATTGAGGTGGAAATGACAGTCACTTGTGTAGGGTCGCCCAGCCAGTAAATACTAGGTCCCAGGATCCAATCCAGGGCTGTCTAAATGCAATCTCCTTTGCATTTAGAAACCCATGAGGGTTTTCTGGGAAGGACACCCAGAAAAGGTACTCTCACAGGAAAATGGGGCTTGGATGTTGGAGACCCAGACCCAGGGTCTTCCTTACACCTGTGGCAGAGGGTACTGTAGTGGTTACCAGTATAGGCCCTGCCCTGGTTGCCTGGGTTCCAGCCCACTTACTACCAGTGTGTAGACTGAATCACTTTCCCTCTCTTTGTGCCTCAGTTTCCTCTGTAAAAGGGGCTAATGCAACAGCAAACACTTGTAATTGTAATGCCTCCACCCCATGTGTTTTAAATGTATTCCTCATGAACTTCAGATCATTTCTTTTTTTTTTTTTTTCTTAGCTGGCACAATACCTAGGTAGTTTTTAAAGGAACGAATTAGTTAATAAACACAAAGCACTTAGAAAAGTACTTGACACATAGAACATGGCCAGTTATTATTCAGCACCACAGAGTGAAGTGTCAGGAGATCAAGGGCAGCATTCCTTAAAATAATGAAACCATCTGAGGCAAGTATGTCTCGAAGTATCTCTCATGAAACAACAGAAAAGGAAGCTAATATCTCAAAAAGGCTTTGTTCAAACAAGCTTAGAAAGGGGGAATTAAAGCAAGTGACACAGTTTTCTTTTTCAGAGTGACTCCAATTTGCTAAAATGAATTGTCAGCCCCACAAAAGCTACAGTGTGCAACACTCCCCAAATTATTACTCATGGAAGCATGTGGCAGCTGTGGCCTCTGCAAGACAGGAAAGTGGAGGAAAGAGCTTCGTCTTTGTCTCAGCCAGTGGTCAGCTTCAGGGCTTTGATTAAGTCACGTGATCCCGAGCCTCGGTATGGCTTGCTTGGACTACAGGGTTGTAAAGGCTAGATAGGATAAGGCACACAGCACAGTTGCTGGCAAATGGCAAAAAAACATTAGATTTCTATTGATACAAATCCCTAGAAGGATGGATGCAGTACACCCACCCTGACAAGTGGAGCTCTCGCAGAGCAGGAGATGGCTTCCGGGTCCCTTCAATTTTAGGAGTAGGGGTAGAACATCCATACACCACTACTTCTGGTGGGAAAGGAGCTCTGCATCTCTCGCTGGCCCACAATTCACTGCGGGCCAGCTGAGCTAGGGCTACTTCGCCACCGGACAGTATGGGAAGGCGCCCGCAGAAAGCTCGCCTGGGCCTTCAGTTGACGCGCGGTGCTGGTGGGAGAAAGTTCCCGTCGTCCTCTGCGGCCCTCGGAGCGGGCAGCCGCCTGGCGCCGGGCCTGGCGGTCCAGGAAGCCCGTTTGCGGCTTCGACTCGCCAGGTTGCCATGGCGAGGCCGCTCTGCCGCTCTCCTGTGGGGCTCGTTAGCTCAGCCGGGCTACTGCCACCTTCGCGGCCCTAGGGAGCCCGGCAGCCTCGCAGCCAGCCCGTGGGCCGTGTACTTACGAGGCCCCGGGGAGCTGGCGGCCTCGCGCACGGCCAGGCGGGCAGCGAGCTAACGAGCGCGGGGCCCCGCGGGAACCACGGCTGCTGCCGAGGACGCTCAGGCTGGATGCGCCGCCCTCTCGCAGCCGCGCGGCGGCGCTGGAGTCCACGGAATGAGGCGGTTGAGACGGAGCTCTGGCGCCTCGGAACCAGCGGGTCTTTTTCCTGGGCCCTGAACCAAGTATGAGGTGGTCAAGGAAGGCCCTTGTTAACCAGCCAGTGCAGTAGGCAGTCTGAGGGCGCCATCCTGCTTCTCTTGCAGCAATGAAGCTATGCTCTGGGGCTCACGGAGCCGTAGGAGAGCTTGCAGTATTAGATGCCTCTTTTTCCCAACTTTATTTCCTAGCAAAATGTTTCTTTTTCTTAATAACAACAACAATAATAATAATAATTTTTTTTTAGAGAACTGAAAGTTTTATTAAGTTACACAGTTTATAAATGAAACAAGAATGTAAGTGCAAGAAGTAAATGCAATTTAAAATATGATCCAACTCTCCGATCACCACTATAGGTATATACGCACGTACAATAAGGTCCTTTCCTTCATTTACACAATTCTAATTTTGCTTTTATTTCCCAATGATCTGTAGGATTTGTGGAACAGACTATGCCCTCCACACCCTCATCCCCGCCCTGCTTTTTTGCTCTCAGAGGCCCATAGTGGACACTCAATAAACCACTCATTGAGTTGGTAAGTGAGCAATTAGTGTCTTATTCTTCCCAATCTAGCTTTTCTACTGTGCACCTTCCATCAATGATCAAATTCTGTTTTAAACTCAGTTACATTACTCCTCACCTTCCCAAAAGAAAAATAAAACCACCTAGGATGTGAAAACACTGGAAATCTGTGCTTGAACTTGTTAACCCTTTCAGTGAAAGTGGCCTGGGGTCTTAGCATGTGCACTGATTCTCTGAAGAGTCTTACGCTTATCAGAAAGGTGCCTTTCACTTCTGGGCCAGCCAGATTTGATAGGAGCTCACTTGCCCAGCTTACAGACCAGGGCAGTGCCTGCCATGCTCCCTTGGGCCTTCGCTGTCCGTGGTGTGGACCTGTCCTCCCCTTTGGTGGTATCGTTACCTTGGTCTAGAAAGCTATAATGATAAAATGCTGTTTATCTGCAAATAGTCATTTTTTTCAGTACTAGGATCAAACCTAAGGGTGTGCTATCATTGGTTGATATCCTCAGCACCTTTCATTTCAAAAAATTTAAACCTTAGGTTGGCCTCGAACTCATACTTGTGATCCTGCTGCTTCAGCCTCCCTAGTAACTGGAATTACAAGCATCCAGCTCTGTATATGATTTGCAAATGGTTAATCTTAATACATAAGTCCTCGTCTCTTTATTGTGTACTCTCTGACGGTAGTGCCTGCCACCTGCCCTGTTGGGTTGGATTGGCAAGGAATGATGCCTCTTTGAGATTTTGCCTGGTCAGCTCTGCCTGCTGTAAGAAAATAGAACACGTGGCTCAACACTTCTCACAGTTATGAAGCCTGGAAAGTTTCAGATAAACCACTGGGAGGTTCAGTGTCTATGCCCCGGAGTGCTCCTAGTCAGGGTGACCTTAGCCTGGGAGGATAAAGAACACTCTGCTGCCGCATCCCCTCCCTTCTGTTATCTCTCTGGCTATTTAAAGCACTATATTTTATAAAGTTTTTTCCATTTACCTTTCAAATGTGCAAGCCAACCTGAAGGTGTGGGTTGTTTGGACTACAGAGGAGCTTGTAAATCCGCCTCCTTCAGTATCCCTATCATTATCTAAAGTCAAGGTTGGCTGTTTGAGGACCTTTTCTCAGTCTGTGACTAGGATGATAACTCTGAAGGGGAGTGTTCTTAGGAAAGGCCTGGAACATTGTTAACTGTTTTAGGATTAGGGAATGCAGTGTGTTAGAATGGATGGCAGTTTTTTTGTGTCTCCTAGGCAGAGATCTTTTAGGAGGAGAGGGAACCAATTCCACATGTGTTTTTCTTTTTTTTTTCCTCTCTCCTGGTCTACACTCTAATATTGTGCCCACCACTGTAACTGCTGATAACTGCAAGGAAATAAACTTGGCCACAGTGGGTGGCAACCATGGCTGCTCTATTCTTCAAATGGCAGAGGTGGTCTCGAACCAGGTTGCTCTCTGGAGGCTGGGAGTTACCCGCCCTGGTGATGTGTTCTGATACTCCCTTACTCTTTACTGTCCTCCAACATGCAAAACAAAAACTACCCAGTAGACCTGCTTTCAAGCAGCCCATGGTGATCCTCTCTTTAGCCTGGACTGTTTGTTTCCCAGGGTTTAACCTCTCTAACACTGCCCAAACCTTGGCAGCAGCTGAGATGAGGGTCTTTCTTCTTGCTCGGGGGAGAGAGGTCCCATTTGTATCTGTAGAGCCACGCTCCATCTTTGCCCCTCGGGAAAACGAACCAGACACAAGTCAGACATGGTTTTATTTCTTTGCTCAGTCTCTAGTTCACCATGGCCTTGGAGAAGGCAATTAAAAAATCCTTATCAGAGTTTTGGGCAAAATAATCCTTAAGGGACCTTTTAACTCTAGAATTCCCTCTGTCTGCGACCAGGCCTAGTAAGGCAGAAAGGAAAGGAAGTCTTGGTTCAGATTGTGTAACATGCTTCTGAGTACACAGCATAGCCTGCAGGAAGAAGCTCTGCATGAGGAAGGCTGAGTAGTACCTTGGGGTGGGATGGAATAGCAGTTTTGGGGCAGGAAGGTGACCTCAGTTTCCCTTAAGGCTTTTACCAGATGAGAGCTGGCCCATGGGCCCCTGTACCTGAGTTTGGCACCACATTCAGCTCTTATGAGTGTCGTGAATTGGCCATGAAAGTGTAAGGCAGGATAGAAAAACAAGGAAGAGACAGCCATTTGGTCATGGCCAATGGTGGAGTGCTGTTAATATGCAGCGGCTGAGGGAGTACTTCATGGGAGGGTGGGGTGGCTTATTCTACAATCCTTTGCCCTGGGACCCCTCCTGTGGGTTACAGGTGCTGTCATGTCAGGCAAAGCTCTGGATGGCCAAGGGCAGCTCAGTATCTACACTGTGCCAGGTAGGGCAGGAGCAGTTACTGAAGTATTGACGCATGAGGTACTATGTGCAAATGGCTGAGCCTCAAGTGCCCTGAGTGCCTCTAGCCACTCTGGTCCTGGGAAGTCTGCAATGTCTGAGGTCCTGTGGGAGTAACACTTTGCACTGTTTATGGTAAATTCTCTTTATAAGTAGAAGGAGTATACTGTAAGACAATGATAAAAATATAGCAAACATGGCTGTTTTTCATGTGTCATTTACCACACATGGTTATGTGTGCTACACTTTGTGTAATTGGCAACTTGGTTTGTTTACACCAGCATTACCACACACAAGGGATAATATGTTGTGCTCTGATGTTATGATGCCAGCAGGTGGTAAGAATTTTTCAGCTCTATTATAATGCAACCTGTTATTGATTGAAGCATCATTACGCACCACACTGACTTTATGTTTGCAATTGCCCCTGACCAGAGGGAAGTGGCAGTAGGGTGAGGAAATCTGTCCTGGGTACCTGTTCTCTCCACCATGGTCAAGTCCTGTCAGGATTGCAGTCACCCTCAGGTGCAATGTGGAGGGTTTTGTGCCAAATCCAGCCCATAAATGGTTCTGGAGGAGGCTGGCACCTCCTCCTCCAGGCAGGGTCATGAGTGTACACAGCAGATTGTGTTTCTTTACCCTTTCCTTTGCCATGCCTGGCATGAGCTCCCTATCCCACTCCTAAGAGCTGAGTCCTGTTGGGAACACTTTTGCCTCTGCCCCCTGCAATTGGCAGGGTAAGGTCCCTGCTTGCATTGGCCAGTTCCTGCCATAGCTAATCTCCTCCCTGTGGCCCAGTCCTGGCACTGAGCCCTTGTTGGCAGAGCAGGCTGCCTGTGGAGTGTCTTTGCCAGGCAGGCCTGCTTCCATCCCTGGCACTAGTCCCATTTTCTCAGAATCTTTCCAGGTGGCAGCATCCTTGGCAGAATTCTCCTAGGAGCCTCCAGGGTGCCTCCCTTGGTAGAAGCATTGATTGGATTCCTGGATCCTCTCTTCCAGGTCTCTGGTGTCTGCAAGGGTCCTTCCTGTTCATGGAGCCTTTCGTATTTTCTCTTGCTAGATGCTCAGCAGCCCCTCAGAGAATCAGTGGTGGTCTGAGCCTGTAGGGTCCTGGAGTGGGAAAATTTCCCTACTGGCCTATTCATCTACTGGTTTGGGTCAGCACAAAGACTTATGTGGGGCAGTATGTCCCCAAGCATGTGGCTGGAGCAGGAGGTGACTCTGGGACCTCTTCTGGAGATGTGTCTGAGATGTCAGGAGAATGTGGAGCCTCCTGTGGTCCTTGGATGACTGATCTGAAACAGGAACAGCTTTGAAGTTACCAGTAGGAGACATGAGAAGGGGTGGTCCTCAGCATCACGAGGCTGCATGGAGGCATTCTTGGCTTGGAGTGGGCTTAGGACTCCATGTGATGAAGGGGAACCTCCTAGAGAGAAATTTGGAGGTGAGGCTAGAATCAGCCAGCTAATTTTTAAATTAGATCTGTCCATATACCTTGAATGTCAAAATTTGGGAGAATGTGTTGTTTTCTAAAAATGGAGGCAAACTGAAGTTTATGAGGGCTGGTGAACAAGTTTTTTGGTAGTGTAACGAACTCTGCCACCTGGCCACTTCACGAAGACTTGTGACACTTGAGGAGCACCTCGGTTCTATCTACTTGGCTGGCCTGCTCCTATCAGTGAGTCTGCATGGGCCCTGGGCTGCCGAGGGCTCTGTGGTGTGGTCCTCTTTCGTTTGTTCTTCCATTGGGCCTCCCCAGAGTGGGACAGCACAAGTGGGGTGATTTATGGACTTTGGGGGTTGAGTACAGGTGGGCAGGCCTGCCCCCTGACTGTGGGGTCACTTCTGGGAGATGGCCCGTTTCCTTCCTATCACTGTATCTCCTTCCTAAGGTTTCCCCTGTTCTCTGAAGTAGGGGGCCTAGGAAAAAATTCTGCTGGATAGCTGATGTTCCCAGTGCAGAAGAGGGCAACAGGGTCCTGCAGCTGAGGTCAGCTG
This sequence comes from Dolichotis patagonum, assembly GCA_004027295.1. Classification (NCBI taxonomy): domain Eukaryota; kingdom Metazoa; phylum Chordata; class Mammalia; order Rodentia; family Caviidae; genus Dolichotis; species Dolichotis patagonum. The sequence continues at coordinate 7,228 of PVJX010002114.1, read as the reverse complement.
CTGAGAAGCTGAGGGGCATGGCCCAGCCAGATGCTGGTGTCCAGGCCCTGAGGAAGATGCCAGAGCTCAGAGTGGGGTGACATCTAAGGAAAGGAGACAGCATTGTAGGGATGTATTCTCCCCCCACCCCCTTTGCTGTAGTGGGATTTGAACCAAGGGAACACAACTGCTTTTTGGCTCTTTTAATTTTGGTATAAAGATTTGCTAAGTAACCCAGACTGGTCTCAAATTTGTGATCCTCCTGCCTCAGCTTCCTAAGCAGCAGAGATTACAGGCATGTGCCACTATGCCTGACAGGATACCATTCTCTGCTGGAGGTGAAGAGTCCAGGTGTGAGGGGCAGAACCCACCTCCTTACACAGTAACCCCAAACACTCATCTTGCTGACTTCTTGTGGCCTCTTTCTTTCCTGATGAAGCTGCCAGAATTTGCCTTTGCCTGAGCTCAGGGAGTCACTTCTGCCACAACTGTCCTCACGCTGCAGCCTCTGCTGTCCTTTAGCCACTGTGGTCCCCCCTCCCCCGATCTTCCTGTCTCTTGTCTCCCCATCTGGGTGCACGTGTGTGTCTGCTACAATGCACATGCACTTGCAGTGAGGGCGTGACGGTGACTGTGGGGGCCACAGGGCACACTGAGTTCACTATAGTCTATGCCACAGAATTTCTATTTATATAAAAGGCCTACAGTGCTCTAGCAAAAGATTAGATCTTTAAGATGTGTTTGGCAGATCAGTGAGGTGAAGGAATGATTGGGACTCGAATGGGGGGGCAGTCTGGTGCATAGGCCCATAATTAGCTGTTTCTCATCTTGTGATTCTTTTGAGGCAGTTGTGTGCCAGGCTCTGGCACAGCTGCAGAGGAGCGTTTCTAGGACCTGAAGTTGCAGCCCTCACTGCTACACCTAAGCAAAGAAATAAAAACTCCTGTGCCAGCTTCATGGTTCCAGGGCTGGTGGGGCTCTGTGTGTGTGAGGCAGTCTGGTGCTCCTGTGGACCTTTGCAAAGACTCTGGTTCCATCTCGTCACTCCTACAGCTGACACTGGGGATCACAGGGGCAGAGTGACACTGGGGATGACAGGGGCAGAGTGGTCCTGATCAGCAGGAGTGTGGCAGCTCCTTCACCATGATCTTGTGCCAGGAGTTGAGAGGGAAATGGACGGGTCCACCTGCTCTGAATTGGGAGCTCTTCAGATTTACCAGAACTTTTGAATGGTTCCAAAGCCTTCTGGTCCCTGGGATTATAATTAACTTTGTTTTTTTCTTTGAGGCTGAATCTGAGGCTGTCTCCCACCACTGCCATCCTGGCAGATGGCCGGTACCTGTTCCTTTGTACTCCCCTAGATAGTTTTGTGGATGCTTAGTTGCAGAAGCATCACAGCACTCCTGGGAAGTGTGCTGAGGAGGGCAGTCTTTTTCCTTATTTTTTGTGTCACATTTGGTTAGCTAGGGCCCCAGCCCCACCCACATTCTACCCAGCTCTTGTTCCTGAGTCTGAGGAGGCGTCTCCTATACAAGCCTTTCTTCAGGGGGAAATGGGTAGGGGAAGGCTTGGGGAGGGTGGAGGGTGGTATGGGGCACTGCTGCCCTGTGTGTACATGGGGCCCCCCTTTCTTTTGGGCCCTTGGTCAGACTTCAGACCGAGCTGGCTTCCTGGACTCATTCAAAGGCATCCATTTCTGGGCTAGGAATGGGAGTGAGGAAGAGACTGGTGACTACTGGGGTGCTTTTGTCTGCAGGGGATGTGCTACAGCTAACAGGGGTCTGCAAACTGGCACCAGAACCATTCTCCTGCTCAGATTTCAAGAGTTTCTTGGGATAGCTCTTGATTCTTTGGAAGATATATTACTTTATTCTGTCTCTTTAGTGGCTATCCTACAACTTCTCATTTACTTTAGTATTAATCTTTACTCTTTTTCCTGAATCATTTAAGGTACTTAGGTCATTTAGCTTCATCTGATTTTCATCCTGCCTTGTGTGCCTTTCTTTTCCTTTCTTTTTTGGGACTGGGTTTGATGTGTAGCTCAGGCTGGTCTTGAGCTCACTATGTAGCACAGGCTGGCCTTGAACTTACAGCAATCCTCCTGCCTCAGCCTCCCGAGTGCTGGGATTATAGGAATGCAGCACCATGCCCAGTTTATTCTTTTCTTTTAAAAATATTTTATTTTGATTTTATTTATTAATAATTTTAGGGTTATAGACAATTTGTAAAAAGTAGAACCATATGCAATTTTTCCATATAGTCCTCTCTCAGATTCCATATACATTAATATGTTACCACTTACGCCTTATACTTCTGTCCATCCACTTCATAATATTCTTCTTGGAACTTCCTGAAGGTAAATTGTAGACATGATACTATGTAACCCCTAAATATACCTATGTATTTCCTAAAAAACAGGGACATTTTCTCACATAATCATCAATATTTAGCAAAAGTTGGTAATTAAGATGATATCCCACTATGATCTATAATCTTTTATTCAAATTTCACCAAGTGCTTTTTGTAGCCAAAGGGAGAATAAATATGTAATTTAAAACATGTCTGTCTGGTCCAGGATGTAGTCAAATATCACATGTTATATGTAGTTTAATGTTTCAAGTCTTCTTTAACTAATTGTTCTTTCGTTCTTCTTTTTTGAAGCATATAGGCCAATCATTTTGTTTATTTATTTTAAATTTTTAAAATTTTATTTTAAAGAGAATAAAACCAAGCAAAACAAAACAGAATAAAGCCAATGGAAACAAGCCAGTGTAAGTGATACAGGACTTCAAAACAATACGAAACCAACAATGATTAGCATAATGCCTCTTGTTGTCTTCAAAATAGTTGCAGATAACTTCAGACATAGTAAAAATCAAACAAAATAGAACAGAATAGAATAAATAAAAACAAAACAATGAATACAATAAAGGACTTCAAAACAAGACAGTAGTAAACCCAAAATGGCTACCATAATATATTTTGCTATCTTTGAAATAGCTACCCATGGTTTTGGATATAACAAAATCAAGCAAAACAAAACAGAATAAAACCCAACCCATCAAAACAATGAAAATGATACAGGACTTCAAAACAAGATAACAGGGAATTGATAATGGCTACCACTTTCATAAGGAGATCCCCCATTGATGCCACAGTGCATACCTGTGATCCTCTGAATAGACAGATGAGACCACTGGCCCTAGGCCTGCAAAGTCAGTGAAACACCAAACACTACAAGCATCAAATTGCATTTCACCTCAATAGCTATCACTGCAGCCTGTGTTTCTCCAGATCAGCTGGTTGCTTATGGGGGAGGGGCATGGTCGGCTCTTCTTGTTTCCCAGTCTATGGGCTGGAAGGAGCTAGGAACTGGCTGTCCCTCTGGTGGTGGCAGCCTGCGCATAAGAGCTGGCTCTTGGTGGTGCTTCTTGGTGGATTCTTGTTCTCTTCCCTCGCAGTCCCTGAATGGCACTGACTCTCAGGAAAAGGCTGGGGTCTGGCTGTCCCCTGGTGGTGGTTGTGGCCTGCATATGGTGCTGGTTCACAGGGAAGTGGGCCAATTATTTTATACAATGATCTTTTGAAGTTTATTTGATGTTTAATTGTGGTTAAATTTGAGTTCTATAACTTCTTTTAATTTTAATTTTTTTATTCTAAAGAGAGAAAAAACCCAGAAAAATTAAGAAGCAAACAAACCAATACAACAACAACAACAGCAAAATGACAATAACAACAACAAAAAATAAGAATAATGATATAGGTTTTCAAAACAAGATGGTAGGAATTTAACAAAGGTTGTTATATTGCATATAATTATCTTCAGAATAGTTGCTCAGGTTACCAGATACAGGAATGAAACAAAACAATAAAACAGAACAAAACATTGGATTTCAAAAACAAGACAAAAGGAAATCTCCCATAGTTGCTATAATGTATATTGTTATCCTCCAAACAGATGCTCAGACTACCAGCTTTAGGCCTGCAAAGTCAAATCAAACAGTACAAACATTAAGTTATTTTATTTTATTTTTTAATTTCAGTTGTTATCCTCTCAGCCTAAGTGCCTCAGAATGAGCTGGTTGCTTACAATGGAAAAACGGGAGGGTGGCTTTGCTCTTCCTATCTCTCAGCCTGTACACTGGCTGGCTCATAGGAAGGTGTGGGTTGGCTTCTTGTGTCTCCTCCCAGCCCACATGGCTGCCAGTAGCTCATGGGAAGGCATGGTTTTGTATAACTTCTTAATTTCCATTTTTGCTCCCCAGCATTCCACTTTCACTGATAACCCACAGGATAAGAAATGAGGGCTCCTCTTGTTTCATCAGGGTTTCTGAGCCTCTGCAGGGTAATTCTTTGTTGTGAAGGATTGTCCTATGCACTCTAAGATGGCCAGTAGCATCTCTAACTTCTCACAAGATGTCATTAGTGTTTAACAATGAGGTAGGAAAGAAGAAATAAAGACAGGAAGGAGACCACAAACAATAGTGCTGAGCTTGATATCTCTGTGTTCACTCACATGGAGGAGCATGAACAGTTTCCTCATGGAAACTGAATTTCCTTCAAGCCATCAGGTTCCCTCTGGAACTGCAAAACCAGATTTGAGATGAAGAGCCACCAAACCCCTGGCCGGTACCAGATAATCTGTAAAAGCTGGCTTTATTCACATGTGAGTGGGCCAGTCTGGACCTTTTCATAAAATGAACCTCATTCTGTTCAAGTTGGAGTCTTTCCCCATTCTCATTTTCTAACTGGCTAACAAATCTGCTTATTCTTTTTATCAGAGTGTTCTGAAATTCTTTCTTTTTAAATTGCTGGCAGTATGTATTTGTGATACATAATAATATAATAATTACATTCATCTTGGGGAATTGATAAATGTATTGCATCTTAATCATTTTTATTTCCTCTTCATTTTTCTTCTCTCTAGAATTCTATTCTTTTTTTTAAATTTTATTTAAAAACAAAACAAACAAAATAGAAAAAGGGGTAGCAACAATACAAGATTCCAAGGGAAAAAAAGAGAAAAGAACAAAAAATACTGAGAAGTCATTACTTGATAACTTACATACTGTCATCTTGGAAATAGTTGTTCAAGTTACAAAGTTAAAACATACAAAGTACACATTCAAGCAATAAAACTGTCAATAGTTCTGCTCCATGATATAACACACAAATACAGTAATACGGTCATTCATCTTACACACATAAACATACATGAAATTATATCTTTTAGAGTACTTTCTTTTCCTCTCTTATTTACAGTAGCCATTACATATTTTGGGTTTTATTATTCCTACAGTTCTTATTATTTATTACACTAGAGATACAATGCGATATTTATAAACATGGTTCTTATTTATTTCACTAATGAGGATAGTTTCAAGTTGTCTCCATTTGCCTATGAAGGCTCCAAGGTCATCCTTCTTCATAGCTGGGTAATACTCCATTGCATAAAAATACCACATCTTTTTTAAAAAAAAATTTTATTTAAGAGAAAAAACAAAACAAAACAAAACAAAACACAAAACAGAATAAAGGGTAGCAACAATACAGAATTCCAAGGGAAAAAAGAAAAGAACAACAACAAAAAAACCTAAGAAATTATTACTTGACATATTACATACTGACTTCTCAGTAATAGCTGTTCAAATTACAAAGTTAAAACATGTAAAGTAGACATTCAAACAGTGAGACTGTTAACAGTTCTGCTCCACGATCTGACAAAAACAGCAATATGGTCATCCATCTTACCTACTCAAATATACATGCAATTATATCAAAAGGGTAAAATTAAACACAACAAAACAGAACAAAGTGTATCACAGGAAAGCAATGTAAGAGACAAAAATTTCAAAACTAGACAATTGGAGATATTCACTCTCTATCATATTGACTCTTGTTTTCTTCCAAATAATTGTCCATATTGTCACATACAGGGAATTCACATGAAACAACCTTGTATGGAATTGATCTGAGCAGGACGAGGAGGGCATTTCAAGTCTTCAAGACCAGACATTAGGAAAGCCAAGAATGGCTGTCATAGTATCTCTCATTCTTCTCAAAACAGCTGTCCATACTTTCATATGTGTTGAACTTAAACAAGACAAAGCAAGCTAAAATCACTTTGAACAAAAAGTGATAGTTTTGCTGGACTTCACATCATGACATTATGGAATCAGCACTGGGTACTGTAGTGTCTCTTTTTCTTCAAAGTAGTTGTTCATTTCAACATGTGTTATATAGTTGGTTCTCGTAAACTGTTTATAAGCTCTACACATGCATGAGTCTCTACATGTATATCTATCATTTCTGTATTAGCAGGAAAAACAAAACAAAGCAAGATAAAACAAAACAATTCCTAGAAAAGAATGAGGCAAAAAAGTCACATAAAACCACAATATAAGGTGATCTACAATGGTTACCATGATGTCTCAGCAGTATATAACAACATTAATAAAAATGAAGCATTGGAGACATTATAAGACTTCAAAAAATAATCAAACCAGAGTGGGTATCTTAAGTGAATCTTGTCAACTTCAGTGTAGTTGCCTATACTCTTAGACTTGATACTATCAATCATAACAGATTTAAATAAAATCAGTCAATACAAAGTAGCAATCTGAAAAACCAGATTCAAATAAGATCATAATAAGACAATGTAAGTTATAAAGGGCTTCAGATTAAGTTGATAGGAAAATTAGGGATGATTACCATAATATGTCCTCTTATTTTTGGGTAGCTGACCATGTCCTCAAGTCTAGCGTAAGTAGACAAACTGGAACAGCACGTAATCCATCCAAGGAGAGTGGTGAGAATAATGTAAATTTTAAATCTTGTTACCCCATTAACAATATCCTCTGTCTCTCATTTTTATTTTTTTAATTTATTTATTTTTATTTTTATTTTTTTTATTTAAAAGAGAATAAAACAAAAGGGGGCAGTACAGAGCAGATCAGAACAGGACAACATAGGCAACACAGTACTTTACATTAAGTCAACTGGACATCAACAGTATCTAACACCATATCTCTTACTCTGCTATAGTTGAGCTAGTTTCAATTACAATAATATCAAACATAACACAATAGTATAAAGCCATGCATATAGTGAAAGAATTACAGGGCTTTCTGAACCAAATAACAGAAAATGATCAATGGGTACTATAATATCTCATTTTTGATAAAAAAGAAAAAAATTTGTTTGAACTATCACACATATTCAAATTCCAATAAGACACAATGTGGTAGAT